>PVHX01002424.1:0-105523 GCA_004024805.1 Geosciurus inauris | reverse complement strand
TAACATGTAAGCCTAAATAAAACAAGAATAAACTCAAAAAAAAAAAAGAATGAAACCTGTGGAGGAAGCAATGGTAGGCTTGTTTTGCTGGGGCTGGGGACAAGGACTGGAGTCTGGATCTGGGTAAGTACAGTTCAGATAGAGTCAAAAGCCAATCTGGAAGATAGTTGAGATTTATTTGTAAAAAACAAAACAAAAAAACATTTTAAGTCACTACACTTGTACATATTTGTATTTTGTATGTATATTTTTATTTATGTTTACCTATAGGGAGAAATTAAAATGCCAGGAAGACCTACATCTAATAAATTAGCACTAGTTAAATCTGAGGAGTAGGGTAAAGGGTGGAGACATAAGGAATATTTTCAGTGTTATTTCATATACACCTGTGATATGTAGATATTTGTGATGAAAGTATATTTATTTGTAAATAAAGTCTGCTACTTTTAAAAATATTTTAGGAATTGGCAAAATTTTAAAAATGCTTAAATAAGATAATTCTTATGGTTATAAACAGCTGTTTAAGATTAGTACATGACCACAAGATGATCTGGGAAGAATAATTATCATTCTTTGGACTTTTTCAACCTGGCAATGGTTTGAATGTGTTCCCTAAAATCCATGTGTTGGAAACAGTCCCCAGTGCAGCACTGTTGAGAGGCTGGGCCTTTAAGAGAATTAGGTCATGAGAGTTCTGCCTATGAGTACATTAATGCCATTATTGTAGGCGTGGATTATCACAAGAGTGGGTTCCTAACAAATGGATGAGTTCAGCTTCCTCCCCTCTTGAGTGGCTTCTGTTGCCCTTTGTTTTCCACCATGGAATGATGCAGCAAGAAGGTCCTCATCAAATGTACCTTCTTGATCTTGAACTTCCTATCCTCCAGAATTATGAGCCAAATAAATTTATTTAAAATTACCTAGTCTCAAATATTCTGTTACAATAGCAGAAAACAGACTAAGAAAGACCCCACCACCACCCCCGTACATAAAGCAGGCTCTAACAAGACTTTGGGTATGTGCTGTGACACTCGTGCTCATAGTTCTTCATCTTATTTGATCTGACAGTTTTTTCTCTTTTTGAACCTCAGAATGGTAGTTGACAATGTAGGTACTGCAGTTCTTGTCGCTGAGCTTTCCTTTTATCTGGTGAGGCACATCTGAGCACACTGTGTGTGTGTGTGTGTGTGTTTTGTAAAATACACATAAAATTTCCATTTTTAACCCGGTTCAGTGATGCTTATCACATCACATTATGTGCAGCTATCACTACCATCTATCTCCAGAACTCAGTTCACACGTTAAGTAGATGCACTTTTTGGCTATGGTACTTCAAATGTTGGTGGATTTTGTTTTAGTATTAGACATGAATGATACTTCCTTTCCCAAGAGAATATTATTGGATGTAAAATCAGGGTTCTTGTATCATAATGAATACAGCTTTAAGTTTAGAAATCAGGTGCTTCATTTAAAAAGGAAGTGTGTGTCCTGTATGAGCCTTGTTAGCCCAGTATACCTTAGTCTTAGTGTTAGCATGTGCTGCTATGAGAGTCCTAAGGGATTTTAAGGTACATCAATACTATTTGTCAATAATCTGAACTGCCCACCACACTAGTGATTTCAAGACTGAAAAGCCAATCTCTTGGATGCCAGCTAGAATCTTCATGGGTCACAGAGATGAGCGTGTCCCAGCCCTGTCTGCCCAGATCTGTCTACAGAGAGTCTGTTTCAGGAGCCAGAATGCTATAGTTTGAAACCTGATGTGGCCACTATCTGTGTGATGTTGGAGAAGTTCTTAGTGTTTCAGTGCCTCCACTTCTGCCTCTGCAAAATGAATGTAATAAATATCCACTGTAGCATCTCCCACATCAAATTGTTGCTAGGATTAATTGGGTTGATATAAAACTGTCTGAAACACAATGAGCACCTTGTTGGTACTTTTGGGTTCACTGGTTTAGTGCTGCTGCTATAGGCAGGGTGGCTTTGTGAGAAGTAAACCAAAGAGTGGTGATTTAAGCCCAAATTTCCTGGACCCAGAAAGACCGCAGGTGTTTTATTCTGTTCAGATCTTTGGAACCTCTTGACTGAGGTTCCAGACAGTTGGAAGACATTAACAATAAATCTTTACATTTAATCGTAACTTGCCTTGTCGTTTCCTAGGTACTTGGTATATACACATGTATGTTCTCTCATCTGATCTTCATGCTAAACCTCTGAGATAAGCAGAGATAGTGAACTTTGTTTCACAGGTAGGGAAATTTCTGTTTGGTGTGGTTTTAAGTAATCTGCCCCAGCTGGGGTACCAGGTGTCATGGAACTCCACAAAGACATCGACCAAGTCATGAATTCTTTAGATCAGAACCTAGGACTCCCGACCACATTTCATGCCTTCTCCTTCCCCATCTGTCTTCCACCAGATAGGTAAAAATAGCACCTTGCTTCAAAATAAATGACATAAAGGTTGATCTTGGTAAAAAGGAAGCTAAACAGCATTGGGTCATCTTGATTTGCCTTTGTAGCACCAAGTGCTGAGGAAGGGAAACTTAGGCTCCAGACGCCTATTATGTTTGCCATGTCAGGACTGGATTTGTTGACTGGGTTCTATTTTTTACTAAAATTTGTGGAAGGTCATGGGTTTGGATTGGGCACCTGCACTGGGCCCAGTAAACCAAAGCAGTATAGAGTTTAGTTGCAATCGCTGAGTTCTGGTTGGTTGTAGGAGACCCTCTAACAAGTTAACTAATAAAGCAGTAATCATTTGACTGGTTGATAATGCTGTAGCAAATTGTTTCACTTGGGTTTTTCTAAAAATATGTCG
Organism: Geosciurus inauris; assembly: GCA_004024805.1. Lineage (NCBI taxonomy): Eukaryota > Metazoa > Chordata > Mammalia > Rodentia > Sciuridae > Geosciurus > Geosciurus inauris. The sequence goes on along the minus strand of PVHX01002424.1, from coordinate 102,705 downwards.
GATCACATTGTTTGTTGGCATTCTCAGAACCTGCTTTGGTTCTGGGAGCTGTTGAGATGTGTTGAATTGGTTTTGTTTTGTCCTGCCCAAATAAACTCTACTAAAGTCAACTGGTCTAAGGAATTTTCCTTTTAACACTATTACTTCTGCTCCTGTGGTTGACCAGTCTGAATGGCCCTGAGCTAAGTAAGACCTGTTTGGCCAGCCAGTCAGTTGAGAATTCCATGAGGTCTTGGGAGGGATCCCTTGTGTTTAAATTATATGTAGTTGTCAACAATTTATTTCATCTCTGTAATCAGCTTTCACCTTTTCAAACTTTAGTTAGATGGGCAATGACTTTTTAGTAGGAAGCCCAGATTGCAACACTTTCTTTATATTCTCTAGGTTTTTGAGAATAACAATGGGGATCTTTTTATATAAAAATGTTGGTGGAATTATGCAACTTCTTGACAGGTTTCGTACGCAAGCGTTGTTGAAGGCTCGCCACTTCCTCATTTGTATAATTTCCCTCTCTTGTGGCTTAAACATATGACTTAATAAGTCAAGCAAAGGGGTAAGTGGTCATTTTTATTTTAGAATATCTGAAGGATGAATTCAGTGGACAACTTATATTGACTCCTTGGATTCCCCCAAACATTCACACCCCAGTTTCTTGCTTGTTTTTTCCTCTGATGTTTCAGGGCTTCAGGGACTGTTCTGGGATTCTATCTTGACACTGGGGACCAACAGACTGGCTTAGTTCATTGCATGTGTGTAGGTCATGTGCCACTGTCACTGGAGAGGACTCCTGCTGGTGCTTCTATTGAGATCTTTTTAAATGTCTTTCTCCCAGGCATCTTCGGAACTGTGGTTTTGCTTCTTGGTCTCTCGTTTTTACTATGGGACAGATAGTTACAAGCCAGTAGCCCTGGCTTGCTGGGCCCTCTGTGACTGTCTGAGTCCATTGTGATACCAAGAGTCAGGTTGCTTTGGGCAGTGTACTTGGAACAGGGTGCTGATTCATTCTAAACCCTCCCCACTTATGAATTTTCTGACAGCCTTGTGATTCTCACATGGGGAATATGAGTGGCCCTTGAGAAATATTTTCGCAAGAGATTTTTAAAATTGTTTTTTAGATTGCTTAGGTGATTTTTCTTCAAGTTAGCACATGCATTTTTTGCTTTCTACTTAAATCTCAAGGATACAATGTTCATTCTTGCTCACCGATGTTTATATTTTGTTCTTCAGGTTACTTAGAAGTACTTATTAATTAATTAATCTAAATATATGTGGGAATATCCTTTCATTCTTTAGAACTCAGTAGTTCCTTGTGCAGATGTGCAAAAGTAGTGTCTCAGTAATTGCTAACTCATATGTCATCCTTCCTCTATTCTGTGATTCTTACTGATTTTTACAGGGAACTATAACTTCTCTTAAATAAGCAGACAATTGAAATCATGTAAATAATTTCCATTACCTACTTTATTGACTTGAAAAATCCATTTGAGGCATTTGGTCTATTTCCATTACTATTTCTCAAAATATTTAGTAAGTACCCCTTGCTGTCACTTCATTTTTCAGGTAGCACTGGAAGGTTCTGTAATGGTGCTTGAGTGAGGACTTTTTATTGTTGAAATGTTTTCCATTGAGCCCCCCGTTACACCTAGTCTCGTGTTAACTTTCTGTAGGTATTCTTACAGTCCTGTGTTTGGTATGGAGAGTGTGGAATTGCATCTGGAGATAAGAGGTACAATTGCAAATATTCCGGGCCACCAAAACCACTGCCAAAAGATGGGTATGACTTAGTGCAGGTAAGTGCGTTGTGTTAGGCGTACAAAATGCTAATCACAAGATCCTGTGTAATTAAAACTTAAATGTTATGACACAGTATGGGTGGAGGTGAGACTAATAAACCTAAATCTTATCCCAGACTCTCAGCTGTAATGCGCAGTGTTGAGAGGATAACCGAACTACAAAGGTTTAATTTTTCAGGCACTGACTTTGTACCTCTCGCAGTTTCCCAATAGTAGGTTACTATTTTGAGACTGACCTTGGTCCTCAAACTTCTGCAAAATATATTAGAACTTGGCTTTTGGATCCTAGATCTTAGGACTTGAACAGACTGCTACTAAGCAGCTATGACTTCCTTTTCCTTGTGTATTTTAGTGGTTTTTCTGTGTTCCTCTGAGAGCATGTGAATTTTGGCTGCTGCCAGGGTTCTGCTTTGTTATTATTTTTACCATCCTGGATATACAAGGGTATTGGAAAAGAACTTGGAAAACCCAGGTGGAAAGACTGATTTTAGAGGCTTACATAATAAAAAGTCAAAAAAATAATAATAAAAAGTCAAATTGACATGGTAGTAGATCTCTATGTACTTATTCTTTTCATCAGAATGAGTAAAATTTTGACTTTCCTTGGAGTGACTAATGGAAATCATAAATAGCACTCTGGTTTAACTTAAATAAAAAATGTAGGAAAAGGTAAAATGATTGTCAGGGAAGGAGAGAGAGCTTCCAAATAAAAACAAAATTAGAAATGGCTCTACTGCCTCTACCTGTGAATCCCTAGTTTATGAATAGTAAATTTGATAGCCTTTCAAGAGAATCCTGCAAGAACTTTGCAAATACATGTCTTACTCTCAGGTACTGAAAAGGTTTATGTGAGTGGAGCTGTTCTCTCGTTGAGGAATGGCATCCTTACTCTGACTGCTACTCTCATATCTACACTCTGTCTTCTGAAAGGAACTCTGTCCTGGATTCTTCTTCAACAATGTCAGTCTCTGTTGTGATGTTCAGCAGCTTCAGACTCTGAAAGACAACTTGCAGCTGCCTCTACAGTTTCTGTCCAGGTAGGTTGACCACCAGACAAACAGAGCCAGTGGGTTTTAGCTACTTGTTAACCAGTAATGTTATGATCTGCTTGTAAAGTCAGAGTTTTCGTATGTTCTGTTTTAAGAAAGCACTGTTAAGACTTCAAGAAATAGAGGAAATAATAGACTTGGTTCTCTTCCCAGTTACATCCAGAGCTGTGACTTGGTTTCCTCTGAGATGCCCTGGCTTTGCAGGCTATCCTCACAGTGGGCTAGTTCCTTTGAGGTCAGTTTCTGTGCACCCTGAGGAGGAGAGCTTCCTCGTGGTCCTGCTCAGGTCCCTGGTCCTTCACCTGTGCAGTCTTCTAATCATTTCCCTCTCCTCACCTCCCCTGTTTCACATGTCATTTTGCCTTTTTCTATGGTGACATGATGTTCTGGAGTCAAGTCCTCACTAGGGCTGGCCTTGGGTAGCTATTCAGCTTGTTTTGGCGCAGTTGGCCAGTTTTGTCAAAGTTCATTTTCTGTTCCATCTGTTTGTCATGACCCAGGCCAGTGACAAAGGATTGCATAATAGGTGTTCTTCTCTATAGGCTTATCTGGCAATTTGCAGACGTGCAAAGGAACAAGCAAGATTGTGTTATCTTTGTCAGTTTTTCAGACTTTAGCACACTGATACAAATGGATGGGGAGCAAATATAAAGAGAGGAAAATATTTTCTGCAGGCACCACTGTAGGTGGCAGGACACAAGCCAGCTTCCACTGCGGGAACCCTACTTCTTACCAGAAGTTAACAGTACAGAGTGGAAAACCATCACTCAGTCTTTCTCCCAGGACATTGTATAATATAATGTCAAAAGTTGGGAATCTAATTGGGCCACTATATCTTATGAAAGGCTGCTGGATGTAGATGGAACCAGATTGGACCCTTTGTCATTCACTCAAAACATTTATTTAGCACCCATTCCAGGTGAGGCATTATGTATATAAACATCAACAGATAGCCAATATTTTCCCCAGAGATACCAGAGCTTTGTTTATAATAGCAAATAAGGGAAACAGCCTGACATATGGAATCTTATGCAGCTGTTGAAATTAATGATCATAGAGATTAAATGAAATAACATGGCAAGAGATTTGTAGAAAACTGCACGCCCCAATAGTGATTCTTATCAGAGTAGTGTGATTGAAGTTTCTGGTTTTGTAAAGCATAAGTTTCCTGAAAAAGAGTCTGTGTGCACATCTGTCTGCTTCACCGGAGCAGAGGCTTTTGAAGGCTGGGATACACCTTCCTTGATCTGTGTCATGCTCGATCACTAGCACTGGATCAGTCTAGAAAATAATCTCGGTTGTGTTGCAAGAATGCAACACTAATGAAGCAGTAGGTTGTGCAGGTAACAATGGACCAAAGGGGGAGAGAGCCCTTGTGCCACATAACAAATCAGCATTAGGAGCTTAAACTCTGAACCCAAAGAATGTCGGTCAGCTGTCCCTTACGCTTCTGAAGTGCATGCAGCCAGAGGACACCATGGCTGTCCTTTCTGTTTTTACAAGTCACAGGGAGATTCTGCTGTGTTTTGGGAAGGCCTGGGATTACCCAGGGCTTGGAAGAAAGCCTTTCTGTAGGTTATAAGGTGAAAATACTAATGTGGAAACTCATTTTTTTCCTTTTGTTCTTAATCAGAATTATCACAGCTCTAGGACAAAAGAAAGATGTCTCTAAAGTACAAAAGCACAGAATTCAGAAAAGCATCTTTCTCTTTTTGAAATTACATCTGAGCAAAATAAATATAGTAATTACAGCCATTTTGGGGGGGGGTCAGTTTTAAAAGTCACTTATTTTAACAGGTTTTAAGTTAAGAAAGTAGTTTTAATATGTTCTTATAAGAACTCATTTTTTCCTTTTCAGTAAATTTTAAATATTCTTTATTTGTTTTATTTTTTATTTTTTTTCTTTATTTGTTTTTAAATCATATTTTTTCTAGCCCTATCTATGAGATCATGCAAAATATAATTTACTTTTTCTTTAGATGTCCATCCTGTTTTTATAACCTAATGAACCTGTTTTGTGAGCTGACATGTAGCCCTCAACAAAGTCAGTTTCTGAATGTTACAGCAACTGAAGACTACATTGATCCTATTACAAACCAGACAAAAACAAATGTCAAAGAATTACAATACTATGTTGGACAGAGTTTTGCCAATGGTAAGTAAAGTTAATTATTCCCCTTTTAGTAGCGTCAGGGAACGGCATCAGGCTGTTCCTTTTTGTTTCTTTGTGATCTTTCAACTGTGTGGAAGATCACAATTTTCAGTTCCATTGGCCCTAAAATGAGAGTCATTGCTTTGTTTGTATCCTGGGACTTGGGCTACCACCAATAATACCATCTCTTTAAAGCATTGGCTTTAACTCCTTCCTAGCCTTAAGTTCCTGTATGGGAAATTTTATAATGTGCAAACTTGTGTGCATTTTAATAAGAATTAGAATGTTGATTCTAGCATACATGAAATGTTTAATATCATGAATTACTGCAAGACTCAGGAGGAAATGGATGGATAGAAGTAGTTGATAGAGGATAAAAAGTTTGGACTCTGAGGAAATAGATTCACCACAAGGAAAAGTAAGCGGTATTACAAATAGAAATGGCCCCCCAACTGCTAGAGATCATAGAACAATCCAAAGAGACCCTCTGTTTGTTGAAAATGAAAGAATTCTGAAGAGAATAAGTGACTACCGAAGAGGAATGAACAAATTAGAAGTAGAACAAAGTGGATCTAATGAGGGAGAAGTGATCATAGGAATGGATTAAAAGATAAATAGCAAAGTAGCCACAGTTAAACAAAAAATATCCAAGAACAGTCTAAAAAATAATAGAATTAATCAGCAAAATTATTGACTATGAGAAAAACATATAACATTTTATCATAATGACCAAATTTTAAAAAATAATGACCAGGGGCTGAGGTTATGGCTCAGTGGCAGAGCGCTTGCCTCGCACGTGTGAGGCACTGGGTTCAATCCTTAGCACCACATAAAAATAAAAAAATAAACAAAATAAAGACATTGTGTCCATGTATAACTAAAAAATATTTTAAAAAAATAATGACCAAATAAAGGTAAAAGAACAAGTTTAATAGAAAAAAGATCCTATTTACAAAAATACAAAAAAGATGGTAACTAGGAATCAGTCTTCCAAAAGATGTGACATAAAGGCAGCCTGAGTGGAGAGAGATCATTCTGTATAGAAACAAAACTATGCATATATGGAAAATTTATATATAACAGGTACATCATTACAAATCATTGAGGGAAATGGGGGCTTATGGGTAAATGTAGTGATAGAACTGATTATATTCATCTCATTTTTTGGCATATACTAAAAAATCTGTATAAATTAAAAATCTTAACCTTGGAAAGTTTTAGAAGCAAATACAGGATATCTTCATGACCTTAACATAAAGAAAGATTTCAATACAGAGAAAAAGCAGAAACCATAAGTGAGAATGTTTATGAATATAAACAATTTATGTCTGGATCAATCCATGAAATGCCGATTAAAATAATGAACCACCATTTGTACATTATCAGATTGTCAGATTTAAAAGTTGGTCACTTCCAACTATTGTTAATGATGTGAAGCAATAGAAATGCTAATAAATTGCACCTCTCATAACCACAAGTTGGTGCAAATTTTGAAAACAATTTTGCATTACCCAGTGAAGTTGAAGATGGATAAGCACACCCATACTTCAGAAATTTCACCCATCTAACAGAAATTCTTAATATATGTGAACAGGAACACCCATATAGTTACAAACATCCATTATAGCATTATCATTGATCATGAACAATTGGAGACATCCAGAGAATGAGAAGACAAATCACAGAGCAGGAGAAAATATTTGTAAGAGATATATTTGATTAAGGACTCTTAGTCAAAGTATACAGAGCACTCTTAAAACTCAACAATGAGGAAACAAAGAACTTGATTGAAAAATGGGCAAAAAACCAACAGATACCTCATCCAAGAAGGAATATAGATAGTAAATAAGTATGAAAAGATGCTGAACATCCCATGTCATTAGGGAATTGCAAATTGAAACAACAGTAAGATACCACTACACACTACAGTGGCCAAAATCCAGAACACTAATGCCACCAAATGCTAATGAGATGGGGAGCAACAAGAACTTTAATGGGAATGCAAAATGGTACATCTGCTTTGGAAGACAGCTTGGCAGTTTCTTATAAAACCTACTTATACCTTTCATATGATCCAGCAGTTGTTCTCCTTGATGTTTACCCAGATGAGTTGAAAACACATCTATATGAAAAACCTGCACATGGATGTATGTACTATGTATTTATAATTGCCAAAACTTGAAAAAGCAACCAGGATGCTCTTCAGTAGGTGAATAAGTACATAAACTGATACATTCAAATGTGGAATAATATTCAGCACTAAAAAGAAACGAAAAGACATAGAAGAACCTTAAGTCATATTTCTAAGTGAAAGAATATAGTCTGAAAAGGCTGCATAGTGTATGATTCCAACTCTGACATTCTGAAAAGGCAAAACTTTGAAGATAGTAAAAAGTCATTCATTGCTAGTGGTTAGTCAGTAGGAAAGAAGTACACAGGCTGTAGAGGATGTCGAAGAAGTGAAATTATGTGTGACACTCGAATGCTGGATACATGTCATTATACATTTGTCATAACCCATTATACATCTGTCATAACCCATAACCAAGAGTAAACCCAAATATAAACTCTGAACTTTGGATGATAATGATATGTCAATATAGAGATTCATCATTTGTAAAAGTAAATAAATAAATGTACCACTCATGAGTCAGAATGTTGATAATGAAGGAGATTAGTATACATGTGTGGGGACAAAGTATGTGGGAAATCTCAAGTTTCCACTTATTTTTGTTCTGACCCCAAAACTGCTCTAAAATATGAACTCTATTAAATTTTTTTTTAATGGAGACACTAAGCGCTTGATAATAGAGAATGGATAAATACATTGAGTATAGTCATGGTCATAGAAAACTTAAAACTAAGAGTATGGGTTAGAATCATATTTGTTAGATGGGTGACTTAAAAATGTTGTCTGAACAGTTACAGAGTATGTGTAGTATGTTTATATGAAGTTTTAAAATAAAACTATAGAGTGTATCTCTAGAGGCGAATATGCATAGGAATATTAAACATCAAATTCAGGAGGTGATCACCTTAGGGAAGTGGCAGTGCTGGCAGGAAGCAATAATCAGTGGGTTTCAACAAAATCTATGGTGTTTTTCATTTGTTTGTTTTTGTTTTTGTTCTGTGACAGTGTTGGGAAGTAAACCTAGGGCCTCCCACATGCCAGTGGCTCTGCCACTGAGCCACATCCACAATCTGGTGCATTATTTTTATTTTTTTTCTGTTTTATTGCATTGTTTTTGAAATGCTGACACAAGTGTTGTAAGATTGATAAAGCTGGGTGGTGAGTAAATGGGAATTGTGTTATTCTCCATATTTTCTGTATGCTCTAAATATCTAATAAAATCTGAAAATTAGGCTGGGGTTGTGGCGCAGTGGTAGCGTGCTCGCATAGCATGTGTGAGGCACTGGGTTCCATCCTCAGCACCACATAAAAATAAAATAAAGATATTCTGTCCACCTACAACTAAAAAATTAAAAAAAAATTTTTTAAAAACCCTGAAAATTACCTAAGGAGCTGGAAGATAGGAGAGAATTACTCAGAAAACATCATACAGATATAAAGATCTGGATATCATTAAAGACGTGACATGGGATAAGGAGAAGAACTCTAGGGAAAAAGAGAGTTGGGGAGACATAAACAGAGGGATAATGGCTAATGATATTCCAGAATAGATGAGTAATGAGTCTTCTGACTTAGGAAAAGAAAATTCTTAAGCAGGATAAGTTAAAGAAACCCAGTTAGAAATCTGAAAATGAAATTAAGAAAATAATTCCAGCCAGGCGCGGTGGCTCAAGCCTGTAATCCCAGCACTTAGGGAGGCCGAGACAAGAGAATTGCGAGTTCAAAGCCAGCCTCAGCAATGGCGAGGTGCTAAGCAACTCAGTGAGACCCTGTCTCTACATAAAACACAAAATAGGCCTGGGGATGTGGCTCAGTGGTCAAGCGCCCCTGAGTTCAATCCCCAGTATCAAAAAAAGAAAGAAAATAATTCCATTTACAATAGCATGAAAAGATAGTGATAAATGTAAAAGTACACAACTTAATAACACTTTATGCAAATAAATTAAAGAGGATCTAAATAACTGGAACAATAATATCACATGTTCTTGGATCAAAAACCTTAAGATTGTTAAAATGACAGATCTTCCCAGATTGATGCACAAATTCAACTCAATTCCCAGCAGAATCCCAACTGACTTCATTGTAGGATTGACAACTTGAAATTCCAGCAGACCTAGAAGAGCCACAAGAATCTCAAAAAAGAACAGAATACAAGGACTCACTTCCCAATTTCAATACTTAACTACCAAGCAATGAACATGAAGGTGATATAGTCCTTTAATAGAGACAGACATGTGGATCAATGAAATATAATTGAAGATAAGCTATATATCTATGATCAACTGGTCTTTGACAGGGGTGCTAAGACCATCAGTGGAAAAAGAATACTCTTCAACAAATGGTGTGGGATAGCAATATCCACATGCAAAAGAATGCAATTGGACCCTTACCCCATGCCATATACAAAAATTAATTCAAAGTGGATCAAAGACTTAAATGTAAGAGCTAAAACTACAGAACACTTAGAAGAAAAAATAGGGGTAAGTTCATGACCGTGGATTTGGCAGTGAAGTCTTAGATGTAATACCAAAAGCATGGGCAACAAAAGAGGAAATAGATAAGTAAATTGGACCTCATGAAAATTTTTTTAAAAATTGTGTTTGAAAGGACATCATGAAGAAAAGGTAAGAAAATATTTGTGAATCATGTATTTTTAAGAAACTTATATATCTAGAATATAAAAAATCTCTTATAACCCAGTAGTAAATAGGCAACCCAAGGAAGGTATATAGTTAATGAACACATGAAAGGGTGTTCAACGTCATATTCAGGGAAATATAAATCAAAACCACATACTCACCAAGATGGCTAAAGTCTAAAAATCAGATACCAGGTATTGGCATGGATTTGATGAAATCAGAACTTTATTCACTACATGGAAGTATAAAGTGCTATAGCCACTTTGGAAAATAGTCTGGCAGTTCCTGAAACAAATATAGTTACCGTATGACCCAGCAGTTCCATTCCAAGAGAAATGAAGACGTATGTCCACACAAAAACTTAGCAATGTCTGTAGCAACATTACACATAGTAGCCAAAAGATGTCAACAACCCAGATATCCATGAACTGATATAAACAAAATATGACACCTCCATGTGATCAAATATTATTTGGCCATGAAAAAAGAAGGGAGTATTCAGTAGGTGAAAGAAGGAAGCTTGCAAGTTCAAAGCCAGCTTTGGCAACTTAGCAAGATCCTATCTTGCTAGGCCGGGTGCGGTGGCTCAAGCTCCTAATAAAAAGAGCTAGGGATGTGACTCAGTGGTTAAGCATCTCTGATTTAACCCCCAGTACCCGAAAAAAAAAAAAAATGCTAAGTAAAAGAAGCCTGTTACAAAAGACCAAACATTATATAATTCTGTTGGTATGAAATGTCTAAAATAGACAAATCTATAGACAGTTAGTGATTGCTTAGAGTTTGGGATGTGGGGAAATAGCAATCATAGTTAAAGAGTACAGGATTTCTTTTTTGAGGGGTTGAAAATGTTCCAGAACTAAATGTGGTGGTGGTTGCGTATATCTATGAATACACTAAAATTCACTAAGTTGAATATTTTAAGTGGGTGTATTGTATGGTATGTAACTGATATCTCAAAAGTTTTTTAAGGGCTGGGGCTGTAGCTCAGTGGCAGAGTGCTTGCCTAGCATGTGTGAGGCACTGGGATCAATCCTTAGCACACATTTAAAAAACCAAAATAAATTTTTTAAAGAGTTTTTTAAAAAGCAAAAGGAAACCCATACCTAAGTATGGCTTAGAAAAACTAATGCATTTCAAATATAGATATCTTAAAAGCAAATAGAGAAAAGACACAAAGCACTTCAAACTAATGATAATTGAATTTTTTCTTACCAGCTATGATATGAGGCCAGAAAGGACTGATACATTCAGAGTTCTGAAGAAGACAGCTGTCACTCTAGCTAACCTTTCTTTCAAAAGTGAGGGTAAGGGGCTGGGGTTGTGGCTTAGTGGTGGCGCGCTCACCTAGCATGTGTGAGGCACTGGGTGCGATTCTCTGCACCACATACAAGTAAATAAGATAAAGGTCCATTGACAACTAAATATTTAATAAATAAGTAACGTGAGGGTAAAACAAAATGAATATGTAAATATCTCCTTGGAGTTTAAGACTCCAAGACTATCTGGGAGGTTTCTAGTAAGCAGGGACTGGTGAATGAAAATTAGCAATACAGGACCCACTGTACCTGCTTCCCTGTGTGTGAAATACCATTGATATTATCATGTAGTGTATTATCTTTGTGTACTAAAATAAAACTAAAAAATAGACTAGCATTTAATTTACACATGACCTCTTCCCTAAAGCCACTTTCCCCTAAGTTCCATGATTCTCCTGTGGCAGAGGTTTTCTGGAACCACTTCATTGACTGAAGAGGTACTAAGATTCTTAGGTTCAGTCTACTCCTCTGGACAGTGGGAAAGAGACTTCCCAAAGCTTTTGTGAGAACTACATGGGATGCCATAAGCCTTTCCCTTTCCTATTTTTTACTTTTTTAAGTTACTTGGAATCAAGCTGGAATAAGCCAGTTAAGAGGGAAGTCTCCTTTCCCTTCCATAGTGTTCAGTCGCCCTGCATTCCAGTCCGCTTGCTAACAGGGTCGTGATGCACATGGAGTCCTTCGTTCCCATTTCAGAGGCCTTTCACAAGCTCTTACCTGGGGAATAAAGCAAGCATCATGTCTCTTTTTCCCTTGGGATTCCTCTTCTAGCAATGTACAATGCCTGCCGGGATGTGGAGGCCCCCTCAAGTAATGACAAGGCCCTGGGACTCCTCTGTGGGAGAGATGCTGATGCCTGCAATGCCACCAACTGGATCGAGTACATGTTCAATAAGGACAATGGACAGGCGCCATTCACCATCACTCCCATTTTTTCAGGTAGGGATAATTACTCCCAAAATTGCTGGACTTATAATAATTCCTTGTAATGCCAGTGAATCGTAATCTGTAGTAGGAGGATAAATTCCAGTAACTAGTACTTGGAGTTTCTCTGAGTAAGAGAGTTAACTAAGGCATTTATCCTGTGTGAATAGAGGAGGAAAAGGAATTGCCTTTAGGGATTGCTGGGTAAGTGAGGAAATAAACTGGGGTTTGGTTTGTCTAGAAAAAGCTAAGAAGTATCAGAAAGGCCTTTTTCAGAGCTCTGCTGAAACCTTAGTCTAGCTATTCAGAGTGGAGGTAAGACCCAATTGAAAGTTCACCTCACTATATGGTGTAGTCAGGGAGAGTGACAGCACTTGAAATTTTTTAAGGCAAAGCAACAAAACATAAAGAGATTAGAGATTAAGTTAAAACCTCCAGTTCTTATTCTTCCAGTTGTGTTATGCTGTATTTCAAGGTGCTTATTATTGGTTTTATATATAATTCAACACAAAATTTTTAATGTTTTTCGTTCATTGACATCTTCACTCAACACAATTCCTTCCTGCAGATCTTCCAGTCCGTGGGATGGAGCCCATGAACAATGCCACCAAAGGATGCAATGAGTCCGTAGATGAGGTCACGGGGCCATGCAGCTGCCAGGACTGCTCCATCGTTTGTGGCCCTAAGCCCCAGCCCCCACCACCTCCTGTTCCCTGGAGGATCTTTGGCTTGGATGCCATGTATGTCATCATGTGGATCACGTACATGGCATTTTTGTTTGTGTTTTTTGGAGCATTTTTTGCTTTGTGGTGCTACAGGTAAGCAGCTGTGTGTGTGTGTGGTTGTGTGTGTGGCGGGGGTGGGGAGTGATCTAGGGCCAGAAGATCAAAATTACTCAAGTGGCACTTGTAGTTTTCACATGGGAGGTTTATTAGAACAGGAAACAATACCTGCACGAATTCTACTTCATGGATTGCTTATGATCTGCAGCTAGTAAATAGTCAAGTGTTGTTGAGACATTTAAACATTTGAAGTTAGTTTTATTGATTTATTCAAAACTATGTATGAGTTAAAGCTCAAGGCCTTAACCCATTCTTTAGAAAGTCATAGAGTCAAATGAGCCAAATCTGGTCCAAATCTAATTGAATGCAGTATCATAGATATTTGCATCTTAATTTAGGGTAGTTCCTTTTTTTTTCTTTCTTGGTACTGGGGATTGAATCTACCACTGAGCTACACCCTAAGCCCCCCCCCCCTTTTTTTTTTCTAGTACCGGGGAACTGAGTTGTTCAGGGCCTCACTAAATTGTTAAGGCTGATTTTGAACTCATGATCCTCTTGCCTGGGCCTTCAAAGTCACTGGGATTGTAGCTACCCCCAGTCCTTTTTATTTTTTATTTTTTATTTTGAGACACGGTCTCCCTAAGTTGCTCAGGCTTGTCTCAAACTTGCAATACTCCTTCCTTAGCCTCCCGAGTTGCTAGAATTGTATACAGGCATGTGCCACCATGCCTGACAACAGTACATTTTATTAATTTTAATTGCAAAATCATTTTAGACTTACCAAAAAGTTGCAGGAATAGTAGAGTATATAAATATATACCCTTTTCCCAACTTCCCCTTATGTTACCACTTACAGAACTCAGAATAATGATCAAAACCATGTAACATTGGTACCATATTACTAGCTGAACTACACACTTTATTCAGATTTCATCAGTTTTTCCTCTTGTGCCCATTTTCTGTTTCAGAATCCCATAATACATTCACTTTTTGTGTTTTATTAGTCTCTTCCAATCCATGATAGCTGGTTCTTCCGTCTTTTTTTCTTTTTTAAGATCTTGACACTTTTGACAAGTACTTGCCAGTTATTTTGCAGCATTTGCCTCAGTTTGACTTCAGCCAGTGTTTTGTCGTGATTACATTGAGGTTGTGTGTTTTTGATAAGCACATCACAGATGTGGTGATATGTCTTTCTCAGGGCATCATACCGAGGAGTCCATGATGTTGATATGTTGTTACCAGTGATGTTAACTTTGATCTCATGGTTAAGGTGGTGTCTGCTGGGTTTCGTCATTATGAAGTTATTATTTTTCCCTTTATAATTGAAATTTTTCTTGAGAAGAGATATTTAAAATTACTTTCTCCTCAGACCATCCCCTACTGTTCACTGAATCGTGGGTTCTGCTGGTAACCGTGATAACTGCAGTGTTTGCCTGATGGCAATTGTGGATTTCTCTCATTCCCTTTACATCTACTAATTGGACTTCTTCCTTCACTTGTTATTCCTTTGGTTACATTATGGACCTTTTATTTATTCTGTGGACTATATCTAACTCCGTTATTTTTTTGCTCAGATTTTTCCACATTTGGCAGCGGAGTACCTTCTGGTTGGCTCTTACGTTCTTTTGACGTGCTCCCACCCTTGGATACATCTGCTGTTCTCCCTCCCCCAGCCCAGGAATCAACCCCTTCTGCAAGGAACCCTGCTTCCTTTTATGGAAGGATAGTATTTGAAATCAAGGACAGGGCAGCAGGTGTGGTTGTTGCTACTAGGGAGGATAGTGTGTTTTTCAAGGACTTAAAATGAGATTTGCAAAGTGAAATTATCCTTTAGCAGTTTTTTTTTTTTTTAACACAGTCTTACATTTTCTGCTGAAACTGGTAGGCATAGGAACCCACGGGAACTTAGGGGAAAGAAGGCAACAATTGAGGAAGAAGAAGACAGGATGAGGAAATAAGCTTTTAATGGGATGTTGGAATGTCCAAATAGCAATCTCATGGTGAAGTCCACTAATACCACTTCTGTGCTTTTATTTTTCAGAAAGCGTTATTTTGTCTCCGAATATACTCCCATTGACAGCAATATAGCCTTTTCTGTTAATTCCAGTGACAAAGGTAGGCATATTTGTACAGAAAATAAAGGGTTTCAGTTTTGTTGGCCTGAAAGAGCCCTTGTTTCCTCAAAAAATGTTGACATGCCTATTCTGAGAGAGGCAGTGCACTAGTGCCAAGGACACAGTTACAGATAACACAGACATGTCCCTTGCCTGTGGCTCTGATGTCAGGGTGGCAGATCAGAGCCAAGTAATCAGTGATAGCCATGAAATACTTATGGACCGGGGTAAAAGCCATGAAGGCACCTATGTGACAGTCTGAGGGCCGGAGCAGCCGAACAGTCAGAAATCTGCTTTTCAGAAGCTCTCATGTGAGCATATTTCCACCATGGAGTGCAACAGTATCCATTCTGGGCAGCCAAAAAGGATAGCTTCCCCAAGCGAACAGAGAGCAGAGGGCCCGGGATATCAGTTGTGTCCAATGGTAGCTAATGGTGTCCCTGTTCCGACTTTCAGGAATGGCCTGGCTCTTAACCTCCACCCTCCTTTCCTCTCCCGCTCTTCCAGGGGAGGCATCCTGCTGCGACCGGCTGGGTGCGACATTCGAGGGCTGTTTGAGGCGCTTCTTCACCCAGTGGGGATCTTTCTGTGTCCGAAACCCTGGCTGCATCATTTTCTTTTCACTAGTCTTCATCGCTGCATGTTCTTCAGGCCTGGCCTTTGTCCGGGTCACCACCAATCCAGTTGACCTCTGGTCATCTGCCAGCAGCCAGGCCCGCCGGGATAAAGAATACTTTGACACACACTTTGGACCTTTCTTCCGGACGGAGCAACTCATCATCCGGGCCCCCCACACCAGCAAACATATTTACCAGCCATACCCTGCAGGAGCTGACGTGCCCTTTGGACCTCCACTTGACAGAGAGATTCTGCACCAGGTATTCTGCCATTAGCAGACGTCGGTCCATCTGGGAGACCAGTTCTACCCAGTGTGGTTTGGGGCTGATTGTTGTGGAATCTCTTAAATCTTGAAGCATAAAAGTAAAGGTGTTTTTCACTTATTTTTCGAGAAAGTGATGCTAGATATTAAACTTAATGAAAAATTAACTGTTGCCTGCTTTTTTTTTTTTTTTTTTTGGTAAAAAAAAAAAAATTGAACTCAGAAATACTCGATCACTGAGACACATCTCCAGCCCTATTTTGTGTTTTATTTAGAGACAGGGTCTCACTGAGTTGCTTACCACCTCACTGTTCCTGAGGCTGACTTTGAACTCATGATTCTCCTGTCTCAGCCTCCCAAAGTGCTGGGATTATAGATGGCACCTGGCTGTTGCCTGCTTTGAATTGACTTCAAACAACAGGTCCTGCCTTTTTCTTGAAATTGAGATGAACAAAGGAAGGCCTAAGTAGCATTTCTCTGTTGAAACATAATATATTTATGAGGAATTTACCTCAAGAATTTGTGGATTTTTTTCCTTGTGGTAACTGAAAGTAATATGAAAGGACCCAAAGGGATGCAACTTTTTATGCTCTCCTGGGGTCTGAGGCAGGAACTGCTAGATCATTACTGATCCAAGGTCTAGGAATGAACTTATTGTAACCTGAATGTCAGCTCCCAGCCTGCAGTTGGTGGGAGATACATATGGGAAGAGATCTATCCATTTCTCTTACAAAGGCCTTTAGAATGTCCTGTTGTTCTTGTGGAACAAGAACTTGTGTGGAAATCTGTACCTGTGAATAAACTACATCCACTTCTTAAATGAATGATTGTATGATCGCACAAATTTTCCTTTGAATATTGTTCTTGTCTAAGAAAGTATGAGATTTTTAAAAAGCATCAAAATAGGTCAAAGACTTTAATGGGATTTTTTTTCCCTCCACCCAGTGACTGTTGCTTTTTCCTAGCTTGTTGCAAAAGATGGACAGCACAGCCATTTACTTCCAAGAGTATAGTCTATATTGGAAAATATGGACATATATGTAAGTGATTGTAGCACAGAGCCAGGCATGTATTTTGGTGTGTTTTGAGAAGGGGGCATGTTGAGAAGACCAGGTATCTCACTCTAGTCTACCCTGTGGGCCCATGTTGGTGAGAAGCGTGAGGGGAGGTGATCATGTGTGCCGTGTTGAGATCAGTTCTGCTCACATATCCCCCCTCCCTATCTTTGGACACCTCTTGCCAGGCCTCACCATATACTTTACCATAGTGCCTAAACCTCCTTTGTCTTAGGATGTGTTTTCCTGAAACAGTTTTCCTTCTGACCTCTCACAATACTAGTTAGTAAAGATTTGAAGAAATCTGACATCTTTCTAGATTTGCTTATTTTTAAAATCTTCTTTCAGGTTCTTGACTTACAAACAGCCCTTGAAAATATTACCGCATCTCATAACAATGAGACTGTGACACTTCAAGATATCTGCTTGGCCCCTCTCTCACCTTATAACAAGAACTGCACCATTTTGAGTGTGTTAAATTACTTCCAGAACAGCCATTCTGCGCTAGACCATCAAGTAGGGGATGACTTCTTTGTGTATGCTGATTATCACACGCATTTTCTGTACTGTACACGGTAAGGGGCAGCAGCCAGCCATTTGTGTCTTCCTCCAATATTCGAGCCCTTCTTTTTGGTTACACCACTCACGTTACTAGAGATGCATCAGTGAACCAGCAGAGCAAGATGTACCCTGCGAAGCTCACCTCTTAATGCATGCAAACTGGCAATCAGTAAATAAATACAGACATGTGTTGCTTCTCAATGGGGACCAATTCTGAGAAATTCATTGATAGTTAATTTCTTTGTCGTGGGAATATATCATGGAGTATATTTATATAAAATAAGATAGCTGTGACATTACTAGGGAATATAATCTTTTTTTTAAGTTTAACTTCCTTCTTTTTCTTAAATTTTTATTTATTTGTTTATTTGTTTGTTTGTTTTTATGTGGTGCTGAGGATCGAACCCAGTGCCTCACATGTGCTGGGCCAGCACTCTACCACTGAGCCACACCCAGCCCCTAGGCAATATAATCTTGAGGAACCACTCTCATAGGCAGAAATGCCATTATGTGGCATACTGAGTATGTATGCTCTCGTGTCAGTAAAGATTAGTGTTGGGAAAGACAAGGCTTAGCAAAAAAAGAATGAGTTTTAGAGAAGAAACCTGCATAAAACGTGGCCTGTGGATATCACAGGAAAAAGTGTTTGCAGCAGAAGCAGCAGCAAGTGCGAATGCCCTAGGTGGGATATTCCTTGGTGTGTAATCCAGGATCAATCTTTAACTCTCGCCTGTATCAATAACACACAGTTTGATGTCCGCACCTACCCCCCTAAGATTTGAAGATAGAATCCTATTGAGCTTGTGCTTATTTTTCGTGATACCTCATTGTGTTTAAAGCATGTCACCTCCTTTTGAGGAGTAGGGGAGAACTGGCATGAAGTTTTAGATTAGAAGGCCTTAAGCTGCTTCCCTTGAGCAGCCTGTGTCCGGCTGGGCAGAGCTTCTTTATAATTGGGATTAGTCACCCAAGGAAGCTGTGCTTTGGGTGATCTTTGAGGGGAGCTTCGGGCTTGTTCAGTCTGCCATCTTTGAATGCTCCAGAGCTGGCCTGAGGGTGATTGTTCAGCTATGTGAACAACCACAGTGGCTCTGTGTTCACCATAGGAATAGGAAAAATGGCTTCGTGTCTCCTTTGATTACATTGCTTAACTAACTGTGTCTCAAGAGCTGAGCAGTCTGGTTTCTGGTTGTCAAGAACTCTGGTGACCTTAAATTTTGTTGTTAAAATGTGAGTGCTCAGGCTGTTGGGCAGTGTTCACTCTATTTCAAGGATGTCACCTCTAAAACATGAGTTGTACTCATAAAACAATAAATGTAGGCCTGTGTGCCTACATTCTAGACAGGGCAGATGGTATGAAGGAACTGTGGGTAACCGGGAGGGGAGGGGGCGGGGACACTTGATATTATGTAATTGCTTTCTATATTCAACAGGAAAAACTATTTTCTGTTTTACAAAATGAAGTCAAAAAACTGGGGGGAGAGGTGCGTGAGACTTGTGTTTTATCAAAGGGCCTGGTTTAGACAAGTTGTGACAGCTCCTGTGACCAGCTGTGTGTGCTTGGTTTCCTCGTGGCTCAGACCTGTCTCTTGTTTTTGCCCCCTTCCACCTACCTGTACATCCCAAACGAATGACAGACTTGGCCGTCCCAGAGTCAGGGATAGACTTCTTTTCCTGGTGTCTTTAAATGGCATTGACATCTACCAGGGAATCCAAACATGAGGCTCCATCCCTGACTTCCTCCTTTCCTCACCTTCCTCATGCAACTGTGGTAAATTTTAACCTTTCCAGGTCCTTCCTGATGTGGCAATCAGGCTGTGGGACAAAGGACCTCGCCTCTAGCTCTAGCTTGCCCAACACCATGGCCTGGTCCATCCTGGCAGCTCTGAAGGGCAAGTCCTCTGTGGGGACTTCCCTGAGTTCTGGCTGCTGACTGCTCTGAAATACTGGTTCCCTTTCCACCTGTGTCTTCCTCCTGTGTTCTCTTGCCCAGGCCATTGCACAAACCTCCTGAGTGCCCTTCCACCTTCCTGTTTCTCTCTCACTCCCTAGACGTCCTTCCACTTTGCCACAGATTTTTTTGTAAAACAACTCATGATATCCTTTCCCCAGACATCTCTGACTGTTCCCCAGTGCCTCCAAGGTTAAACCTTAAACTAGTTAGCCTGACATCAGATCCTTATTTTTGCCATTGTCCATCCTTTCCAGCCCTGCCCCCTCCTTTAGGAGCACCCCTTGTGTACACCTCATGCTCTAGGCCAGGACTTACCGTGACCTGGACTACCTTCCTCTTGCCTTTGTCTCCTCTTATACGCCTGTTGTACCTCATTGCCTCCCTCCCCACTGAGTCACCCTCATACTTAGAGATGTGGTCCAGAACCAGATCTCTACAAGTTGCCTTCTGGTGGCAGTTTCCCTTTGTGTTATTTACCCCCTCCTCTGTATCCACACAGCACCAGGCACCAGGGCCTGGTCTGCTACCTTTTTGGGGGGTTAGGGAGGACCAGGGATTGAACTCAGGGGTACTTGAGCACTGAGCCACATCCCCAGCCCTATTTTGTGTTTTATGTAGAGACAGGGTCTCACTGAGTTGCTTAGCGCCTCGCCGTTGCTGAGCCTGGCTTTGAACTCGCGATTCTCCTGTCTCAGCCTCCCTAAGTGCTGGGATTACAGGCGTGCACCACCGCACCCAGCAGGTCTGCTACCTTTTGCCCAGGGAATCCAAGCTCTGAGAGGCAAGGGACAAATGGTATTATTTAAGGAAACTCAGGGCCCACATTATACTTAGAATAGTTAGCCACAGTAAATGTTTGCTGTCTAAATGTCTAGGTCTCCATGATGTCTTGAGACTTATTCTAATTAGGAGGTGTTTTCTGATCTTTTCTCAGAGCTCCTGCCTCTCTGAATGATACGAGTCTGCTGCACGATCCTTGCCTTGGTACATTCGGTGGACCTGTGTTCCCGTGGCTTGTGCTAGGAGGCTACGATGGTAAGTACGAGATACTGCTGCTTCTCCTAGTAGTTCCGGTTCTGTCATGCAGTTAAGAGTGATTATGAAGATTTTATAAATGGAGCAATCTTCTCAATTCCCTATCTCTTGAATATTAAATATAATATCTCCTTTGGCTTCAGCTTTGAGTTTTACTTTGGCTTTCAAAGAAGTGGATTGTGGTTATCTTTTAGGTCACACGTGCCTTTGAGAAGCTGTTAAAGGCTAAGAATGTTTTTCCAGAATAGTGAAGTTGTGCTTATCTGTGCTGTTGTTTAGTTGCAAGGAGATCACAGACCTGGAAGCTTAATAGTTGAAACTCTCCAGAGGCCATAATCTCAGGTTCAGAACCCACATAATGGGGAAGGGATAATAATATATGAGGTACAAGGGAAAACCTAAGTTGATGGATTTTTTTCCCCTTCTGAACCAGTCAGGACAATCTGGACACCTTTATAGTAGGAAGAGCATTGTTTGCAGGTTTCTGTGGCACCCAGGACAGATCGGACTAGATAAAATGGGGTGATGATTCACGTGGCACCTTTGGCATCTGAAGCCTCCCTGCAGGCTCAACAGGTTTTTCCCTAGCCAATGAAGAAGGCAGCTAGGTTTTCTTCCCCTGGCCTAGAGGCAGGGGAGAACTTGTGATCTGTATTTAAAACTGACTCTGCCCCATATAATAAAATATCATTTCTAATGATAGGGGAAAAAATGACATCAGCAACTGGCTAGCCAAAGGGAAAAAAATTAAAAATGACCTTTTACTTATTCCTTCTATCAAAATAAATTCCACATAGATCAAAGATTACAATATGAGCAGCAAAACTGTTGAAGAACTGGAAGATCATATAGGAATATGGGAGGATTTTCCCCCCAGTACTGGGGATTGGACCCAGGGCCTCATACATGCTAGGCAAGCTACCTCAAGCTACATCCCCAGCTCCTGCCAGAGGAATTTTTAAAAATAATTTTGAAATGACAAAGGCATTTCTAAGCAAGACAGAAAACTGAAAAGCCACAAAAGGAAAGGCTGATGGATTTGACTACATAAAAAATTTTAAATTCATGTGTGGAGAGCAAACACAGTTAAAAAATGGCAAGAAACTGAACTATAAAAAAATTAGCGTTCATAACAGCATTTCCTTAGCACTGTGAAAATAAGATCAACCCCAAAGAAATAGTTGAAAGTTAAAAGAAGCAGCAATACAAATGGCATTTGATTATATGAAGGAAATGTTCCTGTGCCCTCCTGATGATAAAATGCATCTCACTTCAGTCTTTCTACCTAACAAATTGGCAAAGGCGTTAAGAGTTAATAAAACCTTGTGGTGGTGAAAACATGGGAACTTTACTATTATTGGTGGACATGTGAAGTGTTTACTTAAAAGTAAACTCCAGGAAGATGGGATTTTTCCTTTGCTCCCTAGTACATATCCACAGGACCTAAAGTAATGCCTGGCACAAAGTAGTTCTCAATAAGTGTTTTGTTAAAGGAAGAAAAGAATAACAGCCTCTTTTGGATAGCAGTTTGTGAGAATTCATCAAAATTAAACTACACATGGTTTTTGACTCAGTGATTATGCTGTAAGAATTGATCCTATGAACATGTACTTTACATACTAAAAACATTTATAGATACACTCTATTTATATGCTATGTATTTATATATCTTTATATGTATGGATATATAAATTTTATAGATATACTATATTATTTTTAATTAAAAATGCAAGAATATCCATCTTTGCAACCATCCAATATTGGTTGAATTATAGTGGAGAACAGTATGCTGCAGGAAAATGATTAAGAAACTCTATATGTACTAAAATGGAGTGGTCTCCAAGCTACAGAATTTTAAAATGTAATGTACAGAAGAGTATGTTACCATTTGTATAAGTAAGAAGGAAAAGGGAAGAATATACATATGTGTTTGCTTATGTGTGCATGGTGTAGCTTCTGGACAGATTGACAAATGGTCACAGTATGGGAAGAATTAGGCTTAGGGTTAGGGTCAGGAAGACAGGAAGGGAAGAGAATTCTCACACAACACCTTTCTCCTCTGAAATTTTTACCATGCATGTACTGTGTAGTTTGAGGGAAAAATTGTTTTCCCTGAATGATAACTGTGCCTACTTCAGACAAAGAAGCCTATTCACTGAGATGCTTACAGACTATTTTTTTTGTTTGGTCTTAGAGCACAGAAACAGTCTCTAGCTCCATTGAGAAATCAGGGTCAGCTGCTATGTTGTGATTTCTCCCTTGTATTTGTCTGATTTTCTACATGCTTGTAATCTGCTTTTTGATGTCACATTTTTCCTTTCTAGATCAAAACTACAATAATGCCACTGCTCTCGTGATTACCTTCCCTGTCAATAATTACTACAATGATACAGAGAAGCTCCAGAGGGCTCAGGCCTGGGAAAAAGAGTGAGTGACTCTTGGGGAATAAACAAACTGTCCTTGCTTTTCATGAAGCTGGACATTCAAGGACATTCAAGCAAGTCCTTGAACTTTAGTCTCTAAATTAGCCAACATGAGATCTAAGTTATATATATTTTTTTCACTTGGTAATAATTGTGCTCAGAAGAAATGTTTGAACATATTTACCTATAAAGAGATGGTTTAAGCACGTGCTCTTGCCCAAGAAGGCAAAGCATGCATAGATGCACCTTGCCTTGTTTTCTAACAGCAAAATTGGGAGCACACTGTATGTACAGTAGTGAGGGAGGGATACAATACAATATTATGCACTTATTAATGAGAGCAAGGTAAGTAAATGATTTGAGATCTGTTAAGAGGTATAATCAGCGTATTTACATGAATATTACTGTATATGCTGTTCACACTTAGAAAATACATCAAGTGAATGGCCTGAAAAATTTAACTGTGTTCCTGACCTCTCAAGTATGGGAAGAGAAGTGTCAGGAAGATGGGGGACTTTTACCTTTATACTTCACCAAGCTTTTTTGTCTGATATTTGTGGCACTGGGGATTGAACCCAGGGCCTTATACATGCTAGGCAAGCACTCTACCACTAAGTTACCTCCCCAGTTCCCCCCTCCCTTTTTTTTAAACCAAGTTTCATTTATTGTAAAATAGAGGCATTAGTAAAAATGTTCCAACCAAAGTAATGATTTCTAGCATTAATTATGGAATCTTTGATATAGGATCTTGCGTAAGTGACCCAGGCTGGCCTTAAACTTTTGGATCTTCCGACCTCAGCCTCCTGCGTAGCTGGGATTGCAGACATGTGCCACTTCACCTGGCCCTTTAGTACATTTTTAAAAACAATTGTATTGAGATGACGTAAACCATACAGTTCGCTCATTCGAAGCGTAGTTAGTGGCTTTAGTATATAGACATATATAGTCAACCATCCCTACAGTCGGTTTTAAAACACTTGGATTATCTTGGAATGAAACACTGTCCTTGACCTGTCACCTGACTCTTCTCATCTTCATTCATTGTTGTAAACAACCACTAACCTACTTTCTGTCTTCATAGATTTTCCTATTCTAGACTTTTATATGGATGGATCATTTTTGTGGGCTTCTCTGTCTGACTTCTTTCACTTAATATGTTTTCAAGGTTCATCCATGTTCTCACGTTCTTTTTATGACCAAATAATATTCCATTATGTACTTGTAACACATTTATTTGCCTATTTATCAGTTGATGCATATTTGGGTTATTTCTGTCTTTGGGCTGTAATAAATAATGCAGCTATGAACATTTGTGTACAATTTTTTTTTTCCGGTACCGGGGATTGAACTCAGGGGTACTTGACCACTGAGCCACACCCCCAGCCCTATTTTGTGTTTTATTTAGAGACAAGGTCTCACTGAGTTGCTTAGCACCTCGCCGTTGCTGAGGCTGGTTTTGAACTTGCGATTCTCCTGTCTCAGCTTCCCAAAGTGCAGGGATTACAGGCATGTGCCACCGCACCCAGCTAAATTTTTAATGTGGATATAAGTTTTCATTTCTCTTAGGTATATATCTATGAGTAGA
Source organism: Geosciurus inauris (assembly GCA_004024805.1). Classification (NCBI taxonomy): domain Eukaryota; kingdom Metazoa; phylum Chordata; class Mammalia; order Rodentia; family Sciuridae; genus Geosciurus; species Geosciurus inauris. Next base: position 78,312 of record PVHX01002424.1, on the reverse strand, counting down.
GTTCGTAGATCGTGGCAACTCTACCTTTAATTGTTTGAAGAACTGCTGGACTATTTTCCAGTGTGTGATGGTTCCAGTTTCTCCACTTCTATGCCAATACTTGTTATTTGCCTTTTAGATTCTAGCCATCCTACTGGATATGAAGTAGTATCTCATTGTGATTTTGATTTACATTTTTCTTTTTCTTTTTTTTTTCTTTTTTCTTTTTTGAAAGATTATAGGCATCTTTTTGTGTGCTTAATGCTCTATCTTCCTTGGATAAATACCTATTCATATGCTTTGGCCATGTTTTATGCTTTGCCCATGTTTTTTGTTTTTATTATTGATCTGTAAGAAATTTTTATATATTTTTTTAAAAAAATATTTTTTAGTTATACATGGACACAGTGTTTTTGTTTTGTTTATTTATTTTTATGTGGTGCTGAGGATTGAACCCAGTGTCTCACACATGCGAGGCAAGTGCTCTGCCACTGAGCCACAACCTCAGCCCCAAAATTTTTATATATTCTTTATCAGATATATGGCTTCCAAATATTTTCTCTCATTCTGTTGGATCTTCTTTTGTTATTGCTTTCTTGATGACTTTTGATGCACAGAAGTTTTTAATTTTGAAGAGATCAGTTTATTTTTTTTCTTTAGTGGCTCATTCTTTGAGTGTCATATCTAAGAAACCATTATCTAATCCAAGATTATGGAGATTTACTCTTGTGTTTTTTCCTGGGAGTTTTATAGTTTTAGCGCTTACATTCAGGTCTCTAATCCACTGAGTTAATTTTTCTGTGAGATAAGGGTCCTTTTGCTTGTAACTCTCCAACTTGTCCTAGAGCATTTGTTGAAAAGGTTTTTCTTTCCCACTGAAGAGTCTTGGCATCCTTATCAAAAATTCATTAATCCCAGATACATGGCATGTTTCTGGACCCCCAAATTTTGTTCCTCGATCTGTGTCTGTTCTTATGCCAGTACAATGCTGTATTTAGTACTGTTGGTTTGTAACAGGTTTTGAAATTGGAAAGTATGAGTCCTACTTTCTCTTTTTGAAAGTTTTCTTGTCTGTTCTGAGCCAGGCAATTGCATCTGAGTTTTAGAATCAGCTTAATCAGTTTCTACAAGAATCAGCTGGGATTCTGATAGATTTTGGTGGGATTCTTTTTGTCTTTTTTGGAACTGGGGGTTGAACCGAGGGCTTTGCAAATGCAAGGCAGATGCTTTGTCACTGAGCTACATCCCAGCCCGGTTCTGATAGATTTTGCATTGTTCAATGAGTTTTTATGTTCATTAAAGTATATTTCTTATCAATGTCTTTTTTAGTTTAAAAAAAAAAATCACACAGGCAGAACATGATCCAATTTTAAACTTGTTCCAAATCTTCTTTAAATGATAGAAAATTCAGGACTGAAGGTGTAGCTCAGTGAGTGCTTGCCTAGCATGCTTGGGTTTGATCCCCAGCATCACCCCCACCTCGCCTCATAAATTTAAAAAGTAGAAAAATCAGCTTTTCAAGAACTCTGGCTGTAATCTAGGAGTGTTTCACTTCTTAGGCTCCAATGTTGAAGATCCTAATGCAGGGCAAAGGTTAAATGTGGCCTTTGTTCTTAAAAGTTGGGAAGAAGAAAGCTCTTACTTATCTGTTACTTAGTTTTAATTAGAATATTAAATTTTACTCATTCTTTAGGTTTATTAATTTTGTGAAAAACTACAAGAATCCAAATCTGACCATTTCTTTCACTACTGAACGAAGTATTGAAGATGAACTAAATCGCGAAAGTAACGGTGATATCTTCACTGTCGTCATTAGTTACGCTATCATGTTTCTGTATATTTCCCTAGCCTTGGGGCACATCAAAAGCTGTCGCAGGCTTCTGGTAAGTGTGTGGGGGGGGTATTATGTGTGTATTTCACATTTGTATGTGTTTATTGTGTGTGTGTGTGTGTGTGTTAAAAATGGCAATGTCGGGCATGATGTCGTAATTTTGCCTCTACTTAGTTTTTTTTTTTTTGTACTGGGGATTGAACCCAGGGTCCCTTAACCACAGAGCCACGTCTCCAGCCCTTTTTATTTTTATTTTGAGAAAGGGTCTTATTAAGTTGCTTAGGGCTCCCTAAGTTGCTGAAACTGATTTCAAACTTGGGATCTTCCTGCCTCAGCCTCCTAAGTTGTTGTTTTACAGGAATGTGCCACCATGCCTGGTGCCTCCACTTCTTCTTTTTTTTTTTTTTTAATATTTTTTCTTAGTTTGTCTATAGACCTTTTATCTATCTATTTATTTATTTACTTGTAGGGATGAGAATCGAACCCAGTGCTTCACACATGCCAGGCAAGCTTTCTAACCACTGAGCCACAACCCCAGCCCTTCTAGTTATTCTTAATTCATTATGTCCCAAACTCTTTTTAAGCTGGGCACAGTGTTGTGTGCCTATAATCCTAGCTACTGAGGAGGCTAAGGTAGGAGAATCACAAGCTTGAGGCTAGCCTGGGAACTTAGGGAGTCCCAGTCTCGAAACCAGAAGGGCTAGGGATGTAGCTTAGTGGTAGAATACTTGTTTAGTATGTGGGAGGCCCTGGGTTTAATCCATAGTACCACCAAAAAAAAAAATTAGATGTATTGATGTATTTACTATTCCTTTTGATGGACTTGGGTGCAAACTGTATGTTAATTATATAACAGTTCATGTTTCTTGCATCTATTTTCTTCAGTTTCAGTCTTTTGTGTTTCATCTTAATCCTAAAGTTCTTCACATTGTTTGTTTGTTTGTTTTTTCTAATTTGTCCACTCCATCACTAAGAATATGAGCTCAGGAAATAAGTTGCTAGGGAAGACCTGGAAGTTTTTTCATATCTTTTGAATTGGGAATTACACTTTTAATTCAAGGTTAGATATACCAGGTACAGCAGTAAACATGAGGACCTTTTAGTAATCGATGGACAAAACGCTCTCTGACAATTTGTATCTTCGTCACCTCTCAGGTGGATTCTAAAATCTCCCTAGGCATCACAGGGATCCTGATTGTGTTGAGCTCGGTGGCCTGTTCATTGGGTATCTTCAGCTATATTGGGACCCCATTGACCCTCATAGTGATTGAAGTCATCCCATTCCTGGTGCTGGCTGTCGGGGTGGACAACATCTTCATCCTGGTGCAGACCTACCAGGTACGCTTTCATCTTCCCACAAAGCATGGCATCCCAGCATTGGGGCCTGTTAGTGGCTGGGCATTTGTGAGTATGGACAGCGAGGAGGCTTTGTTCCTTGCCCTCTGTGGCTCACAGGTGTCCTGGATTTGTCTTGGATTTTGGGACCAAGAATTTCAGCCTTGTCTTTTGTAGGTGGCATAGATGTAAAGTGAGAATTTGGTTTTTGAAGTATCTTTTTCCACATGTGCACAAAAAGGGCTAACATTTTGGGAATTCTTTTGGACATAGCGTATTAAAATATCTGCACAGTGTAGAAGAATAAGTTTCATTCTAAGTGCCACTAAAAAGACACAAAGTCAACACAGCCCACTGATGTAGGAAGTGGTCTCAGTCAGTCCTCCTGAAGTCCCTCCCACAGTGGAGAGTCAGTGGCATAGAAGCATCATTTAAGGGCCCAAACACCTGCAGCCTGTGTTCCTGTATTCCTGTGATAACAGATTCAGTTTCTCCTTGGGTTATTCACCTGGTACCTGGCCAGTGGTTCAGAAATGCTCTGCTTCAACCTGAGAAGTTTGGGGTCCCCACCAAAGTTTATATGGTTAGATATACTGCTAATCATCTACTTATCACTTCATATTATCAAATTAACACAAGGAAGCAAAGAGGTGGCAATTTTATTGAGAAATTTTAATGTTACGTATTTAATTTTTTTTTTTTTAAGAGAGATGAACGTCTTCAAGGGGAAACCCTGGATCAGCAACTAGGCAGGGTCCTAGGAGAAGTGGCTCCTAGTATGTTCCTGTCATCCTTTTGTGAGACTTCAGCATTTTTCTTTGGTAATTATGCTTTAAATTGTACCAATACTATAGTTTGCTGAGCCTGAGAATAGAAGAAGCTGGGTACCTGGATAGGTGCCTCTTCGTGCCACCTCCTTTTGCAAGTTTTATTCCATAATTGGAAAGTATCACTGAATGGACCATAAGAACAATTGGTGACAGTATCTTGGGTATCAGTTTGCAAGCGCCTTCTTTCTCATGAGAGGCATTGGCTTGCAGGAAGTTCTGTCTTTGTTTTGTAGACAGGCTTCCTCCCCTATACACGCAACTCACCAGGGAAGCGGCCTTGCCTGGGGGTTCATGCATCTTGCCTCAGTTCAAGGAGCTGGGATAAGCTGGAACAAAAATCGGCACTTCTGTATTTCTTTCATATGGAGTCATCACCAAGTAGACTCACAGACAGGGCTGCCTAACCCGTCTCCAAAGTGTGTAAGGAGGAAAGCAACTATCCTCAATAGAGGAAGCTGGATTAGAAGCCATCAGCCCAGAGAAGACAGTCTGTGGGCCGCAGTCTGTAATGCCCGCATGCTTGCCAGATTACCTTTAGCAGGGACCTTATAGGATCATCATATGTGGTAGTCTTTGAACACAGACATGGTGTCACCCTGTTAGTCTCATTTCCACAAAGCTTCATGCTTTTGAAACCTGTGGCCTTTGTTGTTCCTTTTGATGGACACAGGTGCAGAAGAAAAAGTTTATTATTTTTACTTTTGTTAGAAAACCAATGCAAGTATAAGGATAATAGAGGCTGAGACTGTGCCTCAAGGTTGGAATGGTCTTTGTGAGATAATTTGGAAGGAGTCTGTGGCACCCTGAGTGCATGTGTCCCTTCTAAAGAGGTAGTGACATGTGACCAGCTCAGAATTGCAAGATCTGAATTTTCTTCCTTTTTTTCAAAGGTGTTAATGTAGATTTTTGTGTTAAATCTATCTCATTATTAAATATTACTTTTTTTTTCAGTGCTGGGGATTGAACCCAGGGCCTTGCACATGCTAGATAAGTGCTCTACCTTAGAACTGTACACCTAGCCTAAAAACTGACTGCTTATTAAAAATATTTTTTTCATCCTAAAATGGACCACTGTAGCATGGGCCAAGCAGGATACATCTGGCCTCAGGGCTTCCAGTTTACAGTTTGAGTCTTACCCTGGTACCTTTGACTTGGAACACCCTTGTTTAATTGTAAATTGCCTTTTACTGTAACTTCACAGGAGACGAGTGTTGTTAAAATAATAGCAAGTGGAAAATACAGTCCCTTCCTCAGAGTGAGATATATAAGTTATTCCAAGAAATAGCCTTATTTTTCATGGTTTTCAAATTGCAATGCACATAAATTTGCCTGAGAACTTGTTCAATACAATAGAGTTGGAGTTGAAGTGCCCAGTTGTGTGTTGATTAAGTAGGACGGGGCCTGGGACCAAGAGTCCACTCCCCCACTGGTCTGGTACTACATCATTTTGAAAAGCTCTGAGCTCTTAGACTCCTTTCCTCTCCTTGTTTTGGTGTGGTGGCCATGCAGACTTTGTGGCATACCTTCTCATGGGTCAGGCTAGTTTGGCCTCTTGTATCCTTGTGTCCACATGAATATGACTTGCACAGAATCTGTGCTGTAAGTGGAGTGACGCAGAGCTTTTCTGTCCCTGTAGGAGCCCTGTCAGTGATGCCAGCCGTACACACTTTCTCTCTATTTGCGGGATTGGCAGTCTTCATTGACTTCCTTCTTCAGATTACCTGTTTTGTGAGTCTCTTGGGATTAGACATTAAACGTCAAGAGGTAAGTTGTTACCAGGGTTACACTCTGTTTCATATGTGTTTGCAGTCTAGATGGGTATTTTCTGTGACCTTCGTCCCTCCTTGTCCCCTCAGAAGAATCGGCTGGACATCCTCTGCTGTGTGAAAGGTGCTGAAGATGGAAGCAGTGTCCAGGCCTCAGAAAGCTGCTTGTTTCGCTTCTTCAAAAACTCCTATTCTCCACTTCTGCTGAAGGACTGGATGCGACCAATTGTGGTATGGACTCATCTGTGGTTGCTCTTTCTCCTCCCCAAGACAGATGTCTCACATGCTTTCTAAGAACTCACACAACTTGAGAGGCAGATTTCTGACAGCTGTTAACATGTCTAAATAGTAAAATCCTTTTCTAGCAAAGTTTTATCAGTCAAAACAAGCAAGAATTTTTAAGTTTTTTTTTTAATTTTTAAATAATTATAAACTCATAGAATGTTGCAAAGGTAGTACAGATGGGACCCAGGTTTCCTGAACCCAGTTTTCCCTAGTGGTACATTTTACATAATTATAGTATAATATCAGAACCAGGAAGTGTGTGTGTGGTGTTGGGAAGGACATTACTAGCCAAGTGCTCTACCATTGAGCGACACCCACACCCCCAGAACCAGGAATTTGACATTGGCACAATGTGTGTGTAGTTCTGAGATGTTATCACATTGTTCAGAGTCCCATGATCTTCATTGTCTCCAAGATGCAGAACTGTCCTATCACTGCCCAGATCCCTCCTTAGTGTCACCCCCTCATTCCTAGACAGTGATAATCTACCAATTATCTACTCAAAGAAAACAAGTTAGTTTCCAATAATAACAAAAAGCAATAATGATACTAACATTTTTTTTGAACATTTAGTATCAGTTGGGTACTGTGCTAAAACTGGAATCACCCCTCAATTTTCTTATTTAATCCACACAGCTATCTAATGCCCCCCGCCAAAATGTTATTCGCCTGTTTTACTAATGAGGAAATAATAACAGAGAGATTAAGTGACGTGCCCAATGTCAGTCAGCTCATAAGTGGCAGAGCCAGGATTTAAACCCAAGAACTTTGACTCTAGCTGCTGTGACCTCAACCACTACCCTGTACTCCCTGTTGTCATAGCGCATCATTTAAACTTGCTTTTCAATTTAGAAAAGTCCTGCTTTGAAGTGTCGCTCAGTGGTAGAGCCCTTGCCTTGCATGCACAAGGCCCTGGGTTTGATTCCCAGCACTGCAAAAAAAGAAAGAAAAGTCCTGCTTTGTGTGTGTGAGGGAGGGAGAGAGACTGATTTTATTTCTCTTCTTCAACTACTCATTGTAAGATTAAACAGTTGCCATCTGATAATTCACTTTCATTCCAGATCGCCGTATTTGTGGGTGTTCTGTCATTTAGTATCGCAGTCCTGAACAAAGTAGAAATTGGATTGGATCAGTCTCTTTCAATGCCAGATGTAAGATGCTTTCTTCTTCTTCTTCTTCTTCTTCTTCTTTTTTTACTTTAACTGATGGTGAATAAAGTTTCCAGTAAATATACATGGGTGTTATGCCTGCTTCTCAGTGCAAAGGTAGCAGGCAATGGCAGGAGTTTCTCTGATGACATAAGAACTGCCACCAGGCTGTGTCAGTGTGGGCCGCCTTCACCTTTGGGGCTGTTAGACTGCCCTTTGGACACAGCGGTACAATGGAAGTGCCAACCCGATTGGGACTGGCAGGAGGAGCACCCTGGGACCCAGGGAATAAAATCACAAATCCAGGCATCTCGGCCTCCTGATGCCTTCTGAATTCTCAGTGACCATCACCTCACTTAGTTACCATCAGATCATTCATGCTTTCTCTCCTCTTCTTTGGTCTTTCTTTCAGGACTCTTATGTAATAGATTACTTCAAATCCCTTGGTCAGTACCTGCACGCGGGTCCACCGGTGTACTTTGTCCTGGAGGAGGGACACAACTATACATCCCTACGGGGGCAGAACATGGTGTGCGGCGGCATGGGCTGTGACAACGATTCCTTGGTGCAGCAGATATTTAACGCAGCTCAGCTGGACAACTAGTCAGTACCACCTGCTCCTCGTGTGCTGCAGCTGAAGCAGTAGGCAGGGGCCCCCAGCCAGTCAGCTCAGGCCTGAAATTTCTCACTGAAAACAGACTTTCTTGGAAAAGTTGTTTTTAGTCAAAACATGTTAAATCTAGTTTAACCTAAGCAAACCTTTCAGGGGATTCATTTGCTACCTGGTACTTAGAATGTTTTTTTCACTGAGTGCTAATGTAGTTTTTCTTTTGACTGATGGCAGTATAAAGCATAGAAAAGATAATAAGTTTCAAGGAAAAGTACTGAATCTAAAGACTTCCTCCCTGTGCAGCAGGTTAACAGTTTTGTTTTGTTTTTCCTCTTTCTCTAGCACCCGGATAGGCTTTGCTCCTTCGTCCTGGATTGACGATTATTTTGATTGGGTTAAGCCACAGTCTTCTTGCTGTAGAGTCTACAATATCACTGACCAGTTCTGCAACGCTTCAGGTATTTTCACCTCCTTTTCCAGATCATTCCTTTTTTCTGAAAAATGTTAACATTATTACTTGCAAATCATTTGCATTCTGCCTCAGTGTGTGCCCGTTTCTGTGCCAACTCTGGGTTTCATTCCCTTTGTCCTTGTCCCTCTCCTCGGTCATTCACTGTGAAACATGCCATGTATTTCCCTCTCAGCCCCCCTCGGGGCTGTGGGCCAAACAAGGTCACTCCAGGGAACTGGTTCCCAGATGAGTGTTCTCATCCTGTCCCCAGCACAGCAGTGCCTTTCTTGAGGGGCCACTGGCTTTGGTTTCCCGGAGGCCTTTGTTTATCATTGTTGCCCAATGGTTTTTAAGTGTTGAAATTGTCCTGGAATATTCTTAGTGAGAATATGGAAGCCCTGGGCTCTCATAATACAGGTCGACATCATCCTCCATGAAGCAGGATACCTACCAGGGCAGGAAATGCTGTATGGTATGCCTAAGATGAAGCTATTTATTAAATGTATTAAACAATGAAAGTCACTTGTGTGAGGGTTTTGGATAAGGGGAAAGATTCAAGGAAATGATTTCTCTCATTTTTAATTTTTTTTTTATCTGGAGATTTATTCTTCTAACAGTTGATTCCCGCTCTATTTCTGCCAGTGGTTGATCCTGCCTGCATCCGCTGCAGGCCTCTGACTCCAGAAGGCAAACAGAGACCTCAGGGTGGAGACTTCATGAAATTCCTGCCCATGTTTCTCTCTGATAACCCTAACCCCAAGTGTGGCAAAGGGTAAGTGCCATTGAGCCCTGTCAGATAAGGATCTACTTCAGCTTTATTTGCAATAGAAAACTAAGTGAGGATTGGGTCAAGAGAGTTGAAGGAAAATGACATCTTCTCTACCCTCACCCACCCTATCCCAATCCTGTGGAAGTAGAGAAACTTAAGACGCCTTTTAAAAAACAACAAAAATTTGTTTTCCACCGGGTTTGGGGATTCGTTTTTTACGCTGCTGTGTCCTGCCCCACTGGATGGATGGATGGATGCTGATTCCATGCACATTATGAGAGGAATGGATGGAGAGGATAGACATGCCAGTATTTCAGAGTGTGAATGAACTTGGTTTGTCCACTTGTGCCAGTGGGTGTAGGGACCACATCTTTGCTTTGGTAATGCTATCCCAGATTAAGGTTTAGTGGTGCATAACCATAATCCCGGTGACGTGGGAGAGCACAACAGTAGGATCACAAGTTAGAGGCCAACCTTGGCAACTTAGCAAGACCCTATCTCAAAATAAAATTAAAAAAAAAAAAATTTAAATGACAGGACACAGCCCAGTACCACAAAAAACAACGGCTTAGATTCTGTTAGCCCCGCCATGCTCCCTGCCAGCCTGGCCATAGAGGAGGCTATCAGCTTTCTCACTCCCCATCCAGCCAGTTACCCACAGTGTAGGATATATAAACTGAATGTACTTGTTTTTTCATAAGGATCCATTTTTCACTTGAGTCACATCAGTTAATCGTATGTATCATATCTGTGTTTTGAAACCTGCACTAGGTCCCACAAGAAGACTACCCCTAAAAATAAGAGAAGTGAGTCTTGGAATTTGGTTCCTGAATGTTTTGTCCTACAAAAAAACCAGTTGAAATGAACTCAGCTGTTAGGAAGGCAGCCAGGGAGCACCCATTGTGCAGTGCTGCCCATCTGGCCTGCAGCCTGTGGCATTGGTGCTGGTGGTGCAGAGAGGGAGGCTGGAGCTGGGGTGAGCGAACCTTGCCAGGGTGTCAGGGCCAACAGCAGCAGGCTGAGCTAGAGTCCAGGCCTTGGCCCATCCCTGCCTCCTGTTACACAGCAGCACTAAGTAAACTCCGTATCAGAACATGTTTGTTCACGAACAGAATCAGATAGAAACACAATAACTGCTGTGCACCAGAGAAACCACAGCAATAAAGACAAGCTGGTCTGAGCAAGAACAAGCTAAAGCTTCTGCATTCCCTCTTTTTTCATCTGTGAAGTGTATAACTGTGTCTGGCTTCTGAGCCTGGTCAGATGACTCCACTTAAGCTGGAGATTCTGCCCAGTTTGCAAGGTTGGCCTTTCCAACACCCACTTTTTCTCAGGGGACATGCTGCTTATGGTTCAGCAGTTAACATCGTTGGCAATAATACTGGCGTCGGAGCCACATACTTCATGACCTACCACACTGTGCTGCAGACCTCCGCTGACTTTATTGATGCTATGAAGAAAGCCCATCTTGTGGCCAGTAACGTCACCGAAACCATGAGCGCTAAGGGCAGTAATTACCGTGTGTTCCCATACAGGTAAAACATGGATTTTATAAAGAAGGGTTTCCTGGAGAAGGGTCTGTCTTTTAGGGGGATGCTGATCTTCAACTTTGATTCTGACGCTTGCTCCATCTTGAGCACAAGAGAGGTGTATCAAGGGAAATGGCGTGCTTGGAAAATGGAACTAGAACCTTGAGCCCCTGCCAAGGTCTGAGAACTACAAATAGCACTTGGTTAGTTCTGCCTCACAGCCCCAGAGAGACCACAGGCAGGGGTGCTGCCTCAGATGGCACACTTAGAGAGCAGCTGTGGAGTATTCCTGACTGATTACTTGAGACAGGGCTTTTATGTGGACTTTTCATTTGACGGTTTTATTTGTTCTTTTTTCCTGCCAAAGAATATATTATATATTAAATATTGAATCTGGAAAATAGAGAATGGTAAAAGAAACAAGTGGCTTTTTTAAAAAAAAACCAGCACCATGATCCCTGTGGAAGAAGTTCTTAAGAGTGTGCATCCTGATTCCTGGGAAGCACTGGTTAACTAACTTTTGGGGGTGAAAATATCCTGAGGTAGTTCCTAGGTCAGATCTAGACTTTTTCTTTCTCCAAAAATACTACGGAATGCTTTTTGTAAATAGCTGTAAGGTAGCATAGTTTGGCCTTAGAATCAAAACCCTTATATAAAACAATACATGAGGCCCTCCTTTGGGTGTCAGTGGCCATCAGAGATCCAGCTGAATTACTGTAGATGAGTGGTGCAGAAACAGGGACATGTTCTGGAGGGTTGTCTCCAAGTGTCACAGCTTTGCAGGAGTGACAGCAGTCCAGAGTGGGGCTCCCAGGAGTGAGTGTGAGCTGTAACGGAATGTCCCCCTTCCTCCCCAGTGTGTTCTACGTCTTCTACGAACAGTATCTGACCATTATTGATGACACCATCTTTAACCTTGGTGTGTCCCTGGGATCCATATTTCTGGTGACTGTGATCGTTCTGGGCTGTGAACTGTGGTCTGCAGTCATCATGTGTGTCACCATCGCCATGATCCTGGTCAACATGTTCGGTGTGATGTGGCTGTGGGGCATCAGTCTGAACGCAGTGTCCTTAGTCAATCTGGTGATGGTGAGTCCAAGTCCACCCTCATTTTGTCCCTAGCTCCTGTCACTCACATGCATGGTTTCCTGGATTTCATGGTCTGCCCCTTGCTCCTGTGCATAAGGAGAGGGGGATGAGTACTAGATGGATCAGGACAGGGCATGGAGGGTGGCAGAAGCTGGGAGCAGAAGCACATGAAAAGTAATTTGTTCACTCCCATTTTTCCCTCCAATCCCTTTGCAGCTGTGGTGAATAGTATGGTTCATGATGCCTGTAGCAATGGAAATGTGATCTCATGGTCTAGCAAGGTTATTCTGCTTTTAGTATCCAGAATGCATTGCAAAAGCATGTAGGCTGATGAAATGTAGCAAGATGTTTACTTTACAGAAAACTCTCCTTCCTCTCCCAGCAGGGCCTCCCATACACTTAGTTGCCAGGTGCTTTTTAATAAAGTCTTGAAGAAGTGAGCATTCAGGAAGGTATTAATGGAAGATAGAAGCTGCATCTGTACTTGGAGAGTGACCCTTTCAGAGTGGCATTGAGGCCCAAGTAAAGGAAGACAGTGCTGGCTCGGTGAGGTGCCATGGGGCCACCTTTAGAGGTTCCAGCAACTTCCCCTAACAGAAGCAAACATGCTTTAGAAAACTAGTGTGCTAGATGGTACTTAGAGGATTCTAAGGTTTCCTGCCACCATTTAGGTAGGTGTGATGGGGACTTTGTTTTGTAAGCCTAAAGGGCTGCTTAGGGTTCCTCCAGCACCTGGGTCCCCTGGCAAATCCCCATCTTGGGAAAGGGGAGGCTGCTCAGGATTTTCAACTAGAAAAGAACCATCCTCATGGAAGTACTTTATTACAGAGCTGTGGCATTTCCGTGGAGTTCTGCAGCCACATAACAAGAGCATTCACAGTGAGTGCGAAAGGGAGCCGCGTGGGCCGTGCAGAAGAGGCGCTTGCTCTCATGGGCAGTTCTGTGAGTATCCTCTGCAGGGCAGGGGGCAAGAGCGGCAGGATGAGGTGCACACTCTTCCCAGACTGTTTCTGGGAAGAAACTTTAAAATTCAGTAGGTGAAACTATTTGGATCCTTTATTGGATCTAACAGAGTGCTGAGTAGTAGCTCCTGTAAGTTGTCAGGCAATTCATGAAATAGCTATGTTGTATTCAGACCTGAAATTCTTTACAGCCATACATGTTTGTGTGACTCCTTTTTAGGTAGCAGGATAGCTCAAGCAGGAAAATCAAGTTAGATTTGAGAGAGCTGGAAGCCAACAGTGTGTTGACCAGCAAGAGCTGCCACATCCCAGAACCCAGTGTGCAGCCTGTAGTGGGGTCTGGAATGTCTCAGTCCAACTCTAGATGCTGGTTTAGTTCATCAGTTAATAATATTTTCTATAGTGGAAATGTAACTAAAGAATAAAGACTGCCAGGTGCATGCCAGATATCCCAACAACTTTGGAGGCCAAGGCAAGAGGATAACAAGTTTGAGACCAGCCTCAGCAAATTAGTGAGGCCCTTTGCAACTTAGGAAGGCCCTGCCTCAAAATGAAAAAGGGAGGGATAGAGATATGGCTCAGTGGTTAAGCTCTCCTGGGTTTAATCCCCAGTACCAAAATAAAAAAAAGAGTCAAGACTAAAATTTAGGTAGACAATAAAGCTACTTCTCAGTACCTGTGAAAACTGTCCTGCATTACTATAGACCTTGGATACTAAGATGTCTTTGTATTAGGAAGTGTTCAGTTATAAGTTCATAAAAGGAATTTCTAACACTGTTTCCTCTTTTAGGTATTCAGCGGAATCACACTTACAAAATTTGGAGGAATTGTGGTGTTGGCCTTTGCCAAATCCCAGATTTTCCAGATATTTTACTTCAGGATGTACTTAGCTATGGTCTTACTAGGAGCCACTCATGGACTAATATTCCTCCCTGTCTTACTTAGTTATATAGGTAAGAGTTCTTATTTTTAACAGGTGGCATGTGAGAAAGCGCATCTTGAAGCACTGTTTTAAAGTATTTGAACTTTTACTAAGGGTCGGTCATCTGATAAATATTACTAAATAGAAATTCTTTATAAAGAAAAAAGTCCTATTGAGGGACTTTTGTCCAAGCTATTTAAATTGTGAACATTAGTAAATTGTGAACATTTTTTTCTGGCAGCCTGATTTGTCTGCTTAACAAAAGCCTAAAGTCAGATCTTGAATGAATTTGCATGACAGCAGGCCAAGGATGCCCTCCCACTACTGAGGAATGAGGCCCAACACACCGCCTTCCCTACAGCTTTTATTTTTTTTTTTGGCACCAGGGATTGAACTCAGGGGTACTCGACCCCTGAACCACATCCCCAGCCCTATTTTGTGTTTTATGTAAAGACAGGGTCTCACTGAGTTGCTTAGTGCCTCGCTGTTGCTGAGGCTGGCTTTGAAATTGCAATTTTGTCTCAGCCTCCCAAAGTGCTGGGATTACAGGCGTGCGCCACCGCGCCCGGCTCCGACAGCTTTTCATTCCCCTTATTGATGGAAGGTTCTTAGCGAAAGGCCTTGGCCTCCACTACTTCTTTTGAGACTATCCTTAATGATCTATTTACTTCTGTGGTCACTATACCCTGTACAAATGTCCCCTGGTTGAAGGGACACCTTTGTAACTGAGGGACTTTTTGCTATCTCTGGGGGTTAAACTGTTCCAATCCAGTGTAAACTATCTCCTTTTCTCCTGAAGAATTAACAGAAATTATCTCTTTCATAGGCCCATCAGTAAATAAAGCCAAAAGTCACACCAACCAAGATCGGTACAAAGGCACAGAGCGAGAACGACTCCTAAATTTCTAGCCCTCTTCAAGGGTTTGGTGACTTTGAACTGTGTCTAGGGGTTGGTCCATTTACCACTGGACAGTAACTGCATCGTCAAGACAGAGCTGAACACTCAATGTTCCAGATGTGGGGCTGCTGAACAGAGCTTCAGATGGCCTGCTTTTAAACTCAGGAATGTACATGTGACTTGTGAAGCAGTATTATGAAATTTGAAGGCAACTTTGGGACACTAAAGCCTCCCCCAGCCCAAGTCCTTCAGGAAAGAAACCTTATCTTTGGCAAGAGGAACACCACCTAGGGTGACCGTGAATGTGATCTGCTCACGGACACTGTTTGAAGGCCAGTCCACACACTGACTCCTGTTTTTAGGAGTAAGCCGTCATACACATCCTATACCATATTTTTAGTAACATTTGAGGATATTGTAGATACACTTTATTATGAGATTTTGTAGTTCAAAGAGCTTTATTAATGCAATAAATTAACTTTGTACACATTTTTATATTAAAAACAAAATGCCTAGCAAGTTTTCAGAATGTTGTAGGCCTCATTAGAGCTTGTTCTCCAAAAACCTGTTTGAAAAAAGCAACATGTTCTTCACAGTGTTCTCCTATGAAGAAAAAGAGATTTAATCACCAGCTAGGTGTGGCAGGAAAGGAAAATGAGAATGTAGCTCACAGATGGTATACTGGATTTTAACTTTTTTCTTTAATAAAATACCTTGTTTTCCTAAGTTTTGGGGTTGCCCTTTCTACTACAGAACTGGTACCTTCACAGTCTCTAGCAGATCATCATATGCTCACACGAGCAGAATAGCTAAATGGAAGTGATTCGAACCTATCACTGCAGTTAGTGCCATCTTGCACTGTACACAAAAAGTTGGCAGACCTAAATTGGAGTCCAACTTAAGAAGAAATGTCTTAGATTTTATCACTTTTTGGAGCTGAGAGTTATTAGCCATTATTTCAAGGCTTACTAGAGGAATGTTTCAGTTTTAGGCAAGAATCATTTAAAACCCCTAGGCCACCATTTGCCTGACTTCTTCAAATTGCCTAAATCAGGTCCTGAATGTGTCAACCCAAAACTCTGCTGAGTTCCAAAGTGTAATTAATTCACATCCCAATCACATGCTGAATCCGTAACTATAGACCACGGGCTAGGTTGTTAGCTGCTGTTATGAACCTTCATTTCCATAAAAGCTAACACAGGAATTCTCCTTACACAAGAGCTGCCCACCCACATCAGGCTCCTGCTACTACTGAGTCTGTAGTTACTCAGTTTCCCCTGGCAAGGACACCCACCTGGTGTGAAATTAGGGTTCCCTCGCAAACGCTGGTTTCGCTGTTCAAAAAACCGAAATATAGTATAGAAAAGCATGTTGTCTTCAGTCTGCTTGGCAGCATCTAAGAATTTCCGTGCAGAAATGTTGTCATGGCCTCCGATGCCCCGGATAAACCTCAAGGCAGCTAATACCTGGTGTTTGGACAGAAGAACTTCTACTATCTCGTCATTGGCTGTTGAAAGTCGCTGGAAGGAAGGAAGAGAAGTGTAGATCAGAGCAAGTGACAAAAACACACTTGTGCTGTGTGAAGCTGTGACAGACCAGTGTTACCTTCAGCATATCCAGAGACAGCTGATGAGCAGGAGGATAAAAACTCTCGAGGGACAGCAGCAGACAAGCCTGAAAGGCAGTTTCAGACTAGCTTCAGTTGGAAGGTTAACATTTTAAGTTTAAATCACAACAAGAGTAAAAATCTGGTGATACACACCAAAGGTTTGGAGTCGCTGAGCACATGGTACTGCAGGAATTGGTGCAGCATGTAAAAACGGTTGTGCTGGACAAGAGTCTTGATGACAAGTTCATGTAAGTAATGCTGGGAACAAAACAAGGACATTTCCAAGTGGCTCAACTCTGACAGACTGGGCGCCGGCTGAGGACTGCAGCTATCCCGACTTGGGCAAATGTTTCCGTTATTTCGAGAAATGGTTTCACTCCAACTTTACATTACAGTTTCATTCCAGCTAAACAATGTGGGATGTTAAAACTCACTCAAAATTCTGCGTCAAGTATGCAGAACCTTCTAGCACATAAGAGTTGTCATCTAAAACTGAATGTTCTTTTATTTAACTCCTCTTCGGATGACAAGTGCCAACTGAAAGTTACCTGTACAGTAATCTGGAATTGGTTAAGAGACCGAATATATTCCATCAGCACGGCTATCACAAATTTATGTGGCATCTCCTACAGAGAAAAGAGTGGTTTTTGAAGCACCGGAATTAACAAAAGGAACTATATGTAACTCCTTTGTCCCCACCCTTACTTGTGCCCAGAGTAAAATGGCCCAGTTGAGTTTTGCACTGATCTCAGAACTGCGTGATGGGCAATTCCACGAGTTCTGATGTTAGAAACCGAAGTACCAGCTTAACGCCCTCAGCCTTCTTGGCTTAACGCTCAGCCAAGAAGGCTCCTAGTCAAAGTGTGATACTACTACTACCCTGCAACAACCCATTTAGAGAACGCTTGGTCCCAAAGAGGCTGAGAAGCTGCAGCACCTTGTTTTCCGCGAATGCTGATAGCACATGGGTGTACATGTCAGACTGGTCCACCACAGCCTGGGTCCGCGTGGGCCTTTTGAGAGGAGGGTTGCTCCGGTTCTGCCCTGCTTCTACTGCCTGAAGTGATAAATCACAGGTGGTGATCTTAGCCATCCTCTAGAGAAATGGTACCAATTACAGTTAATCCAAAAAGACCGAATTCCACGATGGACACCTAAGACGGGACAGAAGACACTGAATTTCACAGCTTAGAGAAAACTTCCCAGGCCACCTTGGGACGTTGGCCGGTCAGAGCTGATCATCTTGAAAATACTCAGGGTTGGTTCACGGTGGGTGGAACTAAATAAGCCTAAGTCAGTTTTCTCTTCAGAGACATTATAATATTTTAATCTCTGAAAACGTTCAACTTCCCTAATTTTCTTAATCCTAAACTATGGCATTTGTTAATAAAAACAAAATGGCTAGCTTGTTTTATGAAGCTCTGACTAACAATAAAGGTCGCAATGATAATGTTGGGGTTTTTTTTTTAACTTTTTGTTTTGTAGTGGTGCTGGGGATGGAACCAACGTGCCTCATGCACGTTAGACAAGTGCTTTGCCACTGAGCTACACCCTTAGCCCAGTATATATCAGGATTTTTAATGGTAGGCCCAAGCTACCCAAATATGACTGACTAGGATTGCTATGAGAAGACCTTGACCATTTTGCCTCATGTTTCAATGCAGTATAGACCCATGCAGGTTCTGCAGTAGCTGTGGGGTGCAGCCTGAAACCCCATATTTCTATAGCTCCAGGTGTTCACCATCTCTAGAGTGGGCCACACACATGAATGCTGAGTCTGTGAAACCTAACGGCAACGTAGGAAAGCCCAGAACTGCCACCTGGGGTCAGACCTACTGATTGCCATGGCCCAAGACACCAACAGCAGAGAGGTCTGGTAAAGCTCAGCCATTCCTTGTGGCTGACAGGATGGAGCAGAGAAGTGATCCAAGTGGCTCACCTCCTTTAGCAGCCTGCTTCAGACCTGCTGCCCTTGAAGAGCTCAAGGGGGGTAGAGTTCTGTGCATGTTTAAGACCACTTCCACTGTTAGCCTTAGGACTAACCAGGTCCTTGAAGTGAAATGATTTCTTCCACTTGTCCTAAACTTTCTTCTTTCTTGCTTCAGAAAATATGATGCACTAATAGTACAGTACCTAGTCACAAGCCATGTTGATTGTTTTCCAGCCCCTCACTACAAACTGAAAAGCACAGTGCTAATGCTTAAGCATCAGTCTTTTGGGGACACTCATGGATTCTAGGATAAATCTTATTTTTGTAGTGATTACATCCTAAAGAGAAAGGAAGAGGTGTGACAAATGGAAACTGAATTTCTAATTTGCTAAGTCCAAGCTCTAGCAGTGTATAAACAAAGAAAGCCAGGACTGATTTTCTTCTCCACCAAATAGGTAGAACAAGGATCTGTTTATGTGTAAGATCAAACATCAGTTAAAAAGCAAGGCAAGCAGGGCTAGGGTTATGGCTTAGTGTAGCGTGCTCGCCTAGCACACATGAGGCACTGGATTCAATCCTCAGCATCACATAAAAATAAAAATATTCTGTCCACCTACAACTAAAAAATATTTTTTAAAAAAAGCAAGTCAAGCACGGTGGCGCACGCCTATAATCCCAGCACTTAGGGAGGCTGAGACAGGAGCATCGCGAGTTCAAAGCCAGCCTTAGCAATGGCAAGCCACTAAGCAACTCAGGGAGACCCTGTCTCTACATAAAACACAAAATAGGGCTGGGGATGTGGCTCAGTGGTCAAGTGCCCTAGTTCAATCCCTAGTACCGAAAAAAAAAAAGCAAGGCAAAAACGAGATGGCACACTGCATGTGCTATTGCCACCTTGCCCTCTGCACATATCAAACCTCAGTGACTTCATGCTATCAGAATCTTGGATTTTAATGGCTGAGGAATTACAGGGGCGGGTGTTATGGTTTGGATACAAGGTCTCACTCAAAAGCTCCTGTGTTAATGCAGGAATACTCAATAAAATGATTAGATTGTGAGATAGAGTCAGCCATCTAGGGACTGAGACCTCAGAAACCATGAGCCCCAAACAAACTTTCCCTTCTCTAAATTCTTCCTCTCAGGTCAGAGCAATGAAAAGGCTGAGTAAAACAAGGCTTAGTCACAGTCCATCTAACTTACCATCGTGTAACTCTGCTCAGCGTCCAGGTACTTTTTATACTCATGGTTGAGTTTATCAAACACAGTGGCTATCACGGGCAGCGTGGCTCTGTCTGACTCACTTAACACTGGAAAGAACCCAACACACACAAAATCAAACCAACTATTTAATCTTGGGAATTTTAGCATGTAGCTGATGATTCTTAACCCCAAAAGCTTGCTGATAACAAACATTCCTTTAAAGGGCATTCAAAGAAATGTACGAAAATACTGACCCCTTTCTAGAAAAAAATAGCTAAGGCAGATACCAGAAGATGATTTGGGGTTTAGGGTATTTTTTTTTTTAAGCTCTGAAACAAGGTTTCACTGTTGCCCAAGCTGATCTCAAATTCATGGGATCAAGTGATCCTCCTGCCTCAGCCTCCCAAATAGCTGGAACCATAGGTGTGCACCACGACATCTGGCTCAGGATATTCTTTAAGTAGCAATATCTGCAGTTTGTGACTTGGATTCTGGAAGATGCTAGGGATAGAGGGCCCACTCCTTTGTGTATGCCCACATTTAAGTCTGCTTTCATCTGGAACTATCAATTTTCTGGTCTTTTCTACTGAATTCTCTACAAGTCATTTTTATTTTTATTTCTCAGCCTTCCCAGGGGATTAAATAAGCCATCCTTCAAGTAAAGAAAGGTTATAGAGCATGTGGCCATCTCCCCATAAAAGGTGGTAGTGGCAGCACAGGCCTAATATGGGAACCAGACTAACAGGGAAGGTTTCTTTAGCTTACTCTGTGAACAGACAGACAGGATGACCATCTTGCACTCTTTCCTCTGGAGAAGAAAGTCCATTAATCTTCCTTTATCTGGCAAGAGATTTACTATAGGCTGAAGTTTCACCTGAAGATTCCAGAGGTAACCTGGATTTTAAGAGGCAGCAAATTTAATAATATAGTACAAATTAGAACAGAAATCCAACAAGTGGTAACCCTAAACACTCCTAAGAAAACTGCAAACACAGTTAATGGTCCTTTCTTTCAAACCAACACCAGGACACTAAGGAACACATCTGCCAACAGGACAGTCTATCAAACTTTCTGTGGGCCTGGCTGATCCCCCAGGAGAGAGTTCTACGTTGGGAAGCATGTCCGTGGTATATCTTGCTAAATATGGAAGACAGCAGGTTCTTAACTCCAAATAGGACCACAGTACCCAGCCCCTTTAAATGTTGCACATAGAAAAAGATGTTAACATATAGCATCAACATCAGCCCATACTTAGGGTCACTCTGCAGGCTCTCAATGGCATTTCATAATTGCTCATCAACCCAGGTATATACCGAATACCCCCTACTGCAGACAGGCCGGCCAGTGTAGCCTTTCTCAATTGAGGTTCCACAGGAGAAAAAAGCACTTATCAAAAATGACCAGAGTGGCCACTTTCTCAACTCTCCCAAGACAGAGCAGAGCTAGTGCCATTATAGATGCACAGGACAAGTTCATGATACACAGGATGCATACAGCATTAGGGATTTCTCTTTGAGGATCCCAGAGGATAAGACAGGAAATACACAAGTGACTCAAGACTAATGTAGAAAGTTCTCTGAAAGAAAGACTCAATGTGATTACCCAGGAAGAGACAAGAAACCAGCTGAGGGAAGCTTTGCCAGCAAGGTGAGAAAGGGGAATGGGCTTCCTAGGCCTATGTGGGAATGCTGGTGGGGGACAAGAATGGAGACCCCATGCCACGGTGTCTGGCTTTTCAGAATGGACCTACAGCAGGAGCCTGCTGCTTTAGTTGTTGCTTTAATTACTGAAATAACATGGCTCATGACAAAATGAATGCAGAGCAAAGAAAGCTGAGTATAAGCTAAAAACAATCCCATTCTGAAGTTAAAGGAAAAGGTCATCTCTCAAAGATTCACATCAAAAATGTCACTGGCTACAACTATGAGGTAAAGTCAACAAGCTCTATTTTCTAACATGATGATTGCCCCTAACTGTCCCCACTCAGACGTACCTTGGCTTGCACTGATAATGATGTCAGGTTGAAAGACAATCCAGGATGAAGAATCTGCACATTATAGGAAATTCTAAATCAGGAAGAAATGTGATCAAAGGGGAAGCCCGGGTTCAATTAGCACTGGCCCAACCTCACATGTTGATCCCACTCTACATAAGCACCAAATGCTTAGGACAGGCTCCCACAGCCTCCTCCACAGGTGCCTTCGGGTGGGTGGCAGGGATACTCCAGGATCAGCTATAAAGAAGAGGCAGCCGCTGCCCCGCTCTACACACAGTGCCAAGGCCTTTGTAAAGGATACAGAGTTTACAGGGAACAGGAGACTGGCTGGTCACAGCAGCAGGACCTACAAATTGAGGAAACACAAGAGTTATGAAGCAATCGGAAAATGCTGCAAACACTACTTAAGATGCAAAAGGTGACACTTTTTAAGGCTCAATAAATGCTCATTTGACTGTAGGAGAAGCACAGTCCTGTCTCGCTGGTAACACATGGGAAGGAAGAGAGAAGGAGTCAAGAACAATCCATGAAAATGTCTCCTCACCGGGCGTGGTGGTGCACACCTGTAATCCCAGCAGGTCAGGAGGCTGAGACAGAGGATCGCAAGTTTGAGACCAGTCTCAGCAACTTAGCAAGGCCCTAAGAAACTTAGTGAGAACTTGTCTCAAAAATGGGGGAGGGGGCTGATGTGGCTCAGTGATAAAGTGCCCCTGGGCTAAATCTCCAATTCTAAGAAAAGAAAGAAAGAAAGAAAAGAAAATGTCTCATCAAAGAGGGAAAATCACGTCGAGGCTTCATTCACAGTGGTTTAATAACCGAAGATGGCTTGTCACCATGCATACACATATATTAAAGAATCGAGAAACTGACCAAGGTGATTCAAGATCAAGTACCCAGATTCACTAAGAATGTTTCAAATAAAAGTGGTTTGTGATTTAATTATCTAAATAATCAGCTTGAATATCCACTGCACAGAGTAGGTCCAGGCACAAAGAGCTGTCTGGGAAAGAGATTCACCCAGATACCCCAAGCTTCACATGCCAGAGGCCCGGGACAAATAGTTACCCTGTTCATGTGTCACGTGGGCAGTCCTACAAGCTAAATAGGTTCCCAGTTCTGTTTCCATTACCCAGGTATAATCAAAATCAGTGGGTGGGAAAGGTGGTCATCTTCAGCAGAACACACACACTCCCTATCTCAGGAAAGAGCCCAGACTGACAGGCCTCAGCACTGGCTGGACCTATAGTGAAGGTCTGAACTGAGCAAATGGCCCTCATCACCATCAGGCACACTGATTTATGTGCTCCTGGGGAGAACTCCCTTGATTTTTTAAGTTCTTCAAGTGATCCTAATGTGTAGTCAAACTGAGACCACTGGTTTAACAGGCCAAAATCAGAAGCAATAAAAGAGTAGCTAACTCTTCTCCAAATTGCCAGTAACAAAACAGCCCATTCAGCTCCTGAATGCACACCCACCCCATGGCAGCACAGGGTGAGCAACATACAGTGTCAAGTCTGCAAGGGGCTCACAGTCTAGCAGGAGACAAAATAAAAGGCCAGTAACCTCAAAACAAGCTTCACCAGCCCCCACTCCCTAGAACCCCACAGATTCCATGGGCTCTTGGGTTCTAATTGCTGGAGCTATTATTTTGACCATGCCTGGCACTTGTTTTATCCAAATGAGCCAACGAGCACTCAACTGTCTCTTGACTGGTCCTTTACAACTAGCTCAGAGCTGAGGTTTTAAATATTTAAAGCGATTTTTCCTCCAATTCACCAGCAGTTACTTTCATGCCAATTGGGCAGCAGATACAAGTTAATCATCTGACACAATCTATTCTTTTAATGCAAACATAATTACCCAGGAAAAACTGGAGATACAGGGAAGAGCCGAAAAACCCAAACATCTGAGAGAACCAGCTCCTTCTTCTGGACCATGCAGGAAAGCAATTAAGCTTTTGGCTGATCCAACAGGACAGACAAGCATTCTCACTAAACCCTCACTCTCCAGGAGGCAGACTTTCAATCTTCCTGGGAAAAGCAGGAGGAACTCCTGAATGCAAGGCAATGTCACCTCACAGGTGTTCCTCTGAAGAACAAAACACGGCCACCAGAGTCCCAAACATGAGCTGTCCAGTATGGTTTACACTGAGACTTTGACTAGCTATCTGTGAACTCCAATCTCCCTTAAGAGAGAGCAGAATATTGTCTTAAGTTCTTCCTTGAAATGGATTTGCATTGGGAGCAGGCAAAAGTAACCAAATGGTGTCTTTCTCCTATTTCTAAAATCCTGACTCCCTTCTGACTTCTTCCCCCAGTCTCTCTGGGCAGGAGGACAACTGATTTGTAATAAACAAAAAGTCATAAGCTCTCATGTAAGCCTAAATAGAACAAATAAATAAATTAAATATGGAAAAAAAAAGTCACAAGCTCTTCCTGTTACCACTGGTCACAAGAGAATGCAGTTATTATAACTAGTGACACAGAATGTGAAAAAGATAGGGAAAAGTAACCCCAGGTTAAAATAACAGCCATCACCAGCCCAGTTTAATTGCAGGGTTACAGAGCTTAGGCAACAAGAAATGTTAAGTGGTTATCAACATTAAAAACCTTTTTGCTCCAATGGGTAATCACAACTCTCCATTTTAAAACTCAGGGAAGAGAAAGCATTCTATTTCCTTCAAAGGAAAAAATGTTTTTCACAACACAACTTTAACTTATGCAATTATTAAGCTGTATTCTTTTTAAAGTAGAACAAACTGGCTGTGGGTGTGGCAAGTACGAGGCCCTGGCATTCATCCCTAACATATGGGGAAAAAAATACAACAAACGTCCCTCCCCAAAATCACACTGACCTAGGAATCCCTGTGTATTCCTCATAACTTTTTTTTTTTTTTTGAGACTGAGTCCCAGTAAATTGCCCAGGCTGGCCTCAAATCCACAATCCTCCTGCCTCTGCCTCCTAATTAGCTGGGATTGTAGGTGTGTGTCAGCACCCCACCCCTCATCCTATCTTAAACATGACTCCCAGAGATCACAGCAATAACAAGGGTACATAGGAAAACTGCAACACAGGCCTCTCCACAGAATCCACTTTACCTGCCATGGGAATCTGATAAGGCTGGATTGATCGAGCTGGAAGCACAGGGTGATGGAAGGTAACTGTGCCATCGAACTCTCCCCGTAACTTGATGTCAAATATTACCGACGTCTATGGTGGAGACAAAGAAAACGTTACCTCTCATCATTCCAGATGAGTTTCAAAGTCTGTGTTTGCATTCCATCCCTTCAGGCTAGTTCTTATTTGAGGAGGAATCTGCCATTAATATCACAACTTTCTTTTCCACTTTTACCTCTTCTCACAAATACTTTTTGCACTTACAGCAAGCATGCTTCCTTTAAGAGCTCAAAGTGACTGTTTTTCTTTTTTCATTTTGTGGTACTGGTGATCACTGAGCTATATCCCTAGCCCTTTTTCTGTTTTGTTTTGAGACTGGGACTAAGTTGCCTGGGCTGACCTCAAAATTGTGATGCATCTGCCTCAGCCTCCAGAGTAGCTGGGATTATAGGCATGCACCACCACTCTTGGCTTAAAGTGATTTAAGCAAGTCTTTAACTTGAAACATCTCCAGGAAGGCAAGGGAAGGAAGTGGCTTGTCTATCAATAGATGCCTCGCTAACAGCCTACAAGCAGCCTCATTTCAGATCTCTTGGGCCCACTGCCTGAAACCATGACTGCCTGGCACTATCATCTAGGCCCACCAGGAGTGCAGAGGTCATGGATGCATGCCCCTCTGAGGTTCTGCAGGGCACTCTCAGCTGGCTCAAATCTCATGTGTTATTTTCTGAAATAGTTTATAATTCTCCTAGTCAACTGTCAGGGGAATCACTTTTTTCTAAACCATTTATAATACCAAATTCCTTTCCACCTAGAAGACCAAAACTTAGGGCATAAAGAGCATTTTCTAGTCCTTATTCAGGAAGTTTTGCCAATTTTCACAGAGCTAAAATTTTTAAGCAACTCTAACCTGAACAAACACTGATCAAACGCCCACCTATAACTCATACCTCTGTATCCTGATGATGAACAACTACCAGGTTGTCCACCACGTTGAGGGCAAACTTTCCCGTCCTGTTTAACTTTAGTATGTGCATCTTTTTACAGCCACCCTCTCTGTAGGAGAATAGAATAGTCAAAAAACAGAGCAATGAGCCTGACTTCATTACTTTCTAAATCAGAGAAAGAGGAGAGTAGGAAACATACCGTGGCAAATGATACAAGACCACCTCTGCTCCTGTGCTATTGGAAGTCCGAGAATGATGTCGCAGGAAGAGAACGTAAAGCTGCCCATATCTAATCGGAGGACAGAGGGACATAAGTCACATTTTTGCCATTTGAAATTTCTTCCTTCTAAATGCTGAATTATAAAGTCATAGTTAAATAAATTATGAGAATTCACTTAATGAGACTATTTTGCAGCCAACAAAGATGTTTACAAAGAAATTGCAGTTAGTGACACAAAGCCTATCATAAGCTGATGTGGAGAAGGGAATGCAAGATTAAATACAGTTTGATCACAACCTTTTAACCTTTCAAAAGAGAACCATAAATCTAAGCAGAGTTCAAAAGTATGAGAAAGGGACACATGTTGTTAATAGCTGTCCTTGAGTGGTAATAAGCTATGGCTACTTTCATTTTCTATCTTTGCTTTCCAAGTTTTATATAATGAGTACATATTCTTTAATAATAGGAAAATATAATCACTACTCATTTTAATTGTCACCTAATAAATGTTGTGAGCAGTTCTTGAATGCAAATTTCTAATCCACTGGTTAATATTGCATTGGGCTTGCCACATGGATGAGGAAGAAGCTAAAGGGACAGGGAATGGGTCCCCAGACCCACTTCATCCAAGAGTGCTCTTACTATATCTATTTTCTAAACTAGGATGCCAAAGAATAGTATCTTTAAAAAAGAAAAGAAGAAAAAGCATGCTACTACTTAAAATTTTTTAAGTTTGGAAACCCACAGAAGAATCAAACACTTTAGAAACAAATTTTTAATAACTATTGAATTATGAATATGGGCATACGGAGAGTTCTTTGCATCTGTTTCCATTTTTGTGTTTGAAATTTTCATTACATAGCTTGAAAGTGAGATATCTGTTTTTCTAAATGAAAATATACCTTCCTATATCAATAATTCATTTCCATGTTTATTAGATTAAAAATTTTTTGTTTTTATTTACTAGATTAACACTTTTTATATTTTAGTTAAAAAATCCTTGTTAAACTTCAACTCACAAACTAAATAATCTAAAAGATAATTAAAAAATAAATTGAGCTGGATGTGGTGAAACATGCCTATAATCCTAGCTACTCAGATGGCTGGGACAGAAGGATCACAACTTCAAAGCCAGACTGAAGAACTTAGTGACCTTGTCTCAAAATAAAATTTTAAAAAAGGGCTGGGGATGTATCTCAGTGGTAGAACACCCTGGCTTCAATCCCCAGCACTGAAAAAAAATTTTTTTTTGATGTTCTCATCGATCTGACTAGAGAAGTGAAAAAAGTTTAAGATTTTAAGTCCCTAAAATCCCTAAAAGCTAGTAAAACTTTAAAAGAAAGTCAAAGCGTTTTCTATATTCATAAAACCTAGGTACTACATGTCATAAGGCAGTCCTTATGAATTCAAAGAGTCCTTTCCCTGAGAAAAGGGCACTGCTGTCATGCTCAAAACACACTCATAGGACTGGGAATACAGCTCAGTTAGTAGAGTGCTTGCTTCACATGCACAAGACCCTGGGTTCAACCTGCAGCATACATGCACACGCACGCGCGCGCACACACACACACACACACACACAAAATACTCCTGTGACTTATGTAAATAGAAGCAATTACAAGAAGAAATTGTCTCAAACACATACATGGTCGCCATTGCAATGTCTCTTTCAGAAAGGCTGAGTTTAGTTGACTTTGGTGCAGCGGGTAATTCAATCTCAAACTTGGGCAGCTTCGACATAGTGCCAGCCTGTTTAGGGGAAGAAAGTTTTAGGAAAAGTTTAAACTTCTTCAAAGTTTTTTTTTTTTTTCCCACATTAAATCAATGAAGTGAACACAATCTTTCCATCCTTTCCAACGGCCCACTCGTGTGTGCTGTACTCCCAGCTCCACAGAATAAATCTTTCTTGGAGCTGTGGGGACAGTGTAGGGTGCCCTCTACTGGCCATAGCGGTGAGGTTTGTGTTGAAGGAACTTGCCCCTTTAAAAAGGGACCCCTTAGGATTTCAGAACAGGGTAGGAGTGGGGGGGGGGGAGGAAGGAATTTGTTTAAGGGGGAGCTTAATCTTACCCTAAAATAAAAAGGCTGCAGAACATTTTCAAGAACTGTGGTAGACAGCAGAATCACAGCGCTCTCAGGACAGTACATGTACCAGTTCACATTGATATTATGGCTCTTCAGGAGTTTCAGACTCCGTTTCTCAGGCAGTACCTGAGGTAAAGTTCAAGAAAGAGAATCTTCATTTTAAAATCAGAAAAGTATCAGAAGATGATACAGTAAATTAAGAAAATAAAATTCATAAAAATCTGACTGAACTAAATAAATGTTATTTGTGTCTATTACAGCTACTATTTTTGGTAGCTATGCTCAATGCTTTCATATTCATCTATTCTTCACAATCCTGAGGAAGTGGCCATCATAGCTCTTTGTAACAAATGAGAAAAAAAGTCTCAAAGAGGCTAGGGAGCAATTTAATAAAGCAATTTTAGCCTATCAGGCTGTTTCAATCCAAAGTCCATGACTGAGCCTCCACATGCTCAGGCACCATACACCAAAGAGCAAGGAACAAGGAAGTTCTCAATCATCAAGGAAATGGTCAAAACACTGATACTCCCAGGGCTCTGCCTTCCGTCTGATCTCATCTCCACTCCAGTTTGCACTAGGTCTAGGAGGGGCTCCCTTTTCTAACGGAAGTATTTATGAGACTCTGAGTGTAAATGCAGCATTTTAGAATCAAGGCACATTTAAAATATTCTCTACATATTCTGATACATAAAGAACAGTATACAGAGCTCACAAAATATGCTCATGGAAAGAGTAGGTAAAATAAACTGTAGTATACCTACACAGAATACTATTCAGTCAGAATAAAATATAGACACGCTGGGATGTGGATCAGTACAAAACACTTGCCTATCATGAATGAAGCCCTGGATTCAATCCTTAGCATCATCATCATCAAAAAAAAAAAAAGATACAATATGAAAGATGTCCAAGATGTACTGCTATGCAAAAAAAAAAAAAAAAATCTAGACAATATTCTCCTTTGTGTAAAAAAAAAAAAGTATATGTGTAGAAAGAAATGGAGGACCATGCATGTCTATCATTAATAGTTATTTCTAGGGATGATAGGAGTTTTTACTTTCTACATAATATATCTTGGTAATAATTCAATATCTTTTTTTTAAGTGTAATACGTATGAGAAAAATTAAAAATAAAAACACAAGCAAGAGACTAATGCTCTAGAATCTCAAAATTTCTCTTTAGTGCTGAATTCAAAAGGCTGCCAAACTGCTATCACAGTCTTCTCCAGCAAACATAAATGATAAATCTAATACCTGGTAAAATTCGATTCCTTGATCTGTTATGAAGACAATTTCAGTAGAACTAGTCCAGCAGAATCCTAGTATGTTGGCATTCTTGGTCTGAAAATAATACAGTTATTTATTTATTTATTTATTTAATAAGAAAAGCATGAATAATTTTCTTCAAAAGCTTGAATTTAAATGCTCTGCTGTTTGTATCACTCTTTAATGGAAGTTATCCAGAATGCTAACAAATCAAATTTTCTTTTAAATACAGCTTTCCTTGATATTTGCCCATAATATTCCAATATTTCAATATATAAATCTTCCTTAATTCCTGTAGTCATAAGAACAGAGGAAGCCTGAGTTGTGTGAAAAGATAACTGACCAGAGCTCAGAGACATAAACTTCTACCTCCAGGAATCAAAGTACCATTGACATTCACTTAGTCAACCAACTTATAAAAACTGGCATCATAAAAGTATAAGGGCCTAAACTTTTTTGGTGAGTATTGACCAAAACGGGATTGGGGATCTGAGACCACACACCCCACAGCCTAGGGCAGGAGTGAGGTGAGGGGCTATTTTACACACAGAACAGCTGCAGAACTGGGAGGGGTTACATGCTGATGCCTCCTGCTGTTGAGGAGCACCCTGAACTCCATTAACAAAAGAGTTCCAAAAATGCACAAAGCCATTCCCCATGCATTAGTGGCTTTGGTTAGTTTCCCAGGTGCAAATGGACATTGAGTTACGTTTCCTCCAGCCTAGTTTATTATACTCAGCAAATCTAATTAACATAGATTAGAATTTCCACCTGTCTTCCTTAAGACAGCACACATAAGGAAAGTAGAAAGAACAATAAACTGAGGAAACAGACATGAAACAGGAAAATATTCCTCCCCCAAAACCTCCAAAGGAGGCAGATGCCTGCCAGCCCAGTGCAGAAGCCCAGGATCCAAACAGCCACTGACACTGACGGGGGTAATAACTGTTACCCATTCACTCCTCCCAACTTCACTTGACACCTGAAGAGACTTTCAAAACTGGGAAAACTGTGTAGCATCCTGGAGGGAACTCCTGGCCAAGCTTAGCATTGCCACAGAGCCTGATTCCAAGATGGTACCTCCACCACCTGCTCACAGCTCTGCATCCCCAACCCACAGCCAAGGCCACCAGGTGAGGAAGGAACCACCCATACCTTGCACTCCTGTGTGTATTCCAGCTGAGAGTTATCAGGAATAAAATTACAAAAATCCTGTAAGGAAAAAATAAACAGGGAAAAATTTGGATTGGGCAGCAAATGGCCAACCTACCTGGCACACTACAAGATAAAAAGTAAAGGCTAATTAAATTTAAAAACTGATCAGAAAATAACTGACAAATACCCAAAGATAGGAAAGATACAGAGAACAATGTGGATCATCTGCTTTCTTAAAAACAGCAAGTTCATCATTCAACTAAAAAAAGTCTATCTAAATATTCAGTTAGAGTTTAGAAACTGATTTTCAAAATTCATTTCTCAAATGAATTTTTACAAGAGGCTTCCCAGAAATTCCAACAATTAATAGTGATTGAAGAGAGAGGGCAGGATTCTGCCTGTCTTTCCTGACAACTTTTCCTCTACTTCACAAGGTCAATGGTAAATATCCCTAAGTGCCAGGAAGCTGCTCCACTGGGAATATCTGTTCTTATTAGACCCAGCATTCAGAAATGAGAGAAGTAAATACAGTGACTCAGATAAGGCTATTATACCAAGTAGCCAAAACTGTCCCTCACATAGTCCATACTGCTGGCTGTCAAGCAACATAAAGATGCAGGAAGTTTCAAATTACTTTTAAAAAGATCTCAATTCAAAAAAGCCAGATCCATTTATCTACTCAAATGTATTTCTTACCTTCAAATGCTCAAACACAATGCTATATAACTATACCCTTCAGGATAGCAAAAAAAAAAGTTTCTTTTAACACTAGAATTTTGTAATTTTTTTCTTCCAAATGAACTTTTTTTAGTGGTGGGTATCAAAGCCAGGGTTTTGAGCATGCCAGGCAGGCACTACCACCAAGCTATACACCTTCAGCCCCCAATGTACTTCTAATGTTCTCTTTTTAACACTATTTTTAAAGATATGTCTTACCACAGTCTTTGAAGTCCTCTGGACAGCCAGTATCTTATTTTCTAAGGAAAACTTAATGCATTTCACTTCTCCTTTGTCATCCATTCTTTAAGAAAAAATATGTTAAAAGTTAAATTAAACAGCTAAATGCTGGCTACTATCATGTGTTGGGAAGACAAAAGGCAAATATTCAGGAGGTAGCAAATCCCAGTTTAACATCAGAAGTATGTTTCTGAAGCTGTCAGTAGGATCTTTGCAAACAATAAAATCCAACCGGTGATAACTTGCTGGAGAAGCTTATGACATAATGAGCAATAAATGACTAAAGAATTAGGTTCAACTGTACTTGTCACCTGATAAGTTGTTTCGATACAAATAAATGTACCATATAAGCATACAGTAACCTTCTCCACAAATACAGCCTTCTATCCATCATTCCTATAGCAAAGCTGTCAGAAAGTCTGCTGGCATCCCAAAGCAATGCCCTAGACAGCTCCACCTCCAGACTCTTTCAATTGCTTCAAATCACACTAAAAAGAGAATTTGAGGGATGGATTACAGACAGGCACAAGCAAACTTTGGGGGTATGGACACGTCTATTATCTTGGTTCCCTGGGTGTATACATGTCAAAATTTATCACATTACATACTGTTATGATTTGGATATGAGGCATCCCCTGAAAGTTCTTGTGTTAATGCAGGAATATTCAAAGGTGAAATGATCAGATTATGAGAGCTGTCACCTAACCAGTTCATTCTAGTCTGAATGGACTAACTGGGTGATAACTACAGGCAGGTGGGTCATGGCTGGAGAAGGTGGGTCACCAGGGGTGTGCCCTGGAAGGGTTCATCTTCCCGCAGCCCCTTCCTCTTCCTCTCTCTGCTGCCTGCTCAGTCATGAACAGAGCAGCACTCCTCCACCACCCGCTTCTGCCATGATGCTCTGCCTTGTCTTGGGCCCCCAGCAATGGAGTCAGCCAACCATAGATTAAAACTTCTGAAACCATGAGCCCAAAATAAACTTTCTCTCCTCTTAAGTTGTTCCTGTGAGGTATTTTGGTCACACCGACACAAAGCTGACACACGTACAGTAAATACGGGCAGTCTATCATGGGCCGAGTATACTTCAATAAAGCTCTTAAAAAAAAAAAGTAAAAAAGTTCACCTCCACACTTTCTCCCTCGAACTCCTCAGAGCTTCCAAATCTACACTATCATGGGCGGCGTGCTTTCCTTTTGTACATTGTGCTGACCAGGTCTCACCAAGGCTTTCCTTAGCGTGCCCTGGTTGCCTATGCAATGGCAGGTCTTTGCAAATAGCAGATCTGGAATCCTGATCTCTGCAAAACCTGGCTTAGTCAATCTCCTTTATCTCTCAGTGGTATCCCTGCCTCTGATATGCTTCCAAAAATCCAGCCTCAAGATGTGAACAGCGTGATGTTTCCAAACACTGACAGGATCACACCACACCCGACCTGATGAATTTCCAACAAGACAAAGCCCTGATTCCACAGAGGAACATATAAGGTTCAAAGCTGGCCCCTGCCAGTGGCCACACCACTACCATTTCCCCTTCCTCACAGACACCCTAACCTGCAGGTACACAGATCTGGAGTCCCAAAATACCCAAACTTTGCCTTCCATCTAGAAGACCTCTCCACTGCACCTAGAAATCATCCATTCAGACTTTAAAGATTTGTCCAAAGGCTGCCTCCTCTCTGAGAATATCCGTCCATCTCCCCAACCAGTGGTATCCCTAGCCCTTCCCAAGATCAAAGTATATCTGTGTGTTTCCACATTCTGAGAACTTACAGCACTTATAAGAGTTCTTATATCATAGCACACAGTACTGTATCCTCTCTTATCTCCCACATTAAATTTATGAACTCTCCAAAGGGAACCAGCCTAATTTAAAGTCCTCACTTGCTTGGTGCCCAGTACAGGGGCTGCCATCACTGTTTGCTAAACAAATGGGGATAAGACAAAAAAACAACAACAAAAAAGGCCCACTGCTTTCTACTTCAAAAACAGTTCTCCACTAAAACAGGCCAAATGTAAAATTTCTTTTTTAAGTCATCACCAAATTGAGGGCCTGCAGTGTATTTTCTTCCTCTGTAATCACAGGAACTAAGGTGACTGAACAGTTTATCACCCAACTGAGATACTTTTGAAAGTCGAAAACTATTACTCACACCAGCTCAACTTGTGTAAACTGGGACATCCAGTCACATTAAGTATAATGGAAGCTATGATTTTCTTACATGAGAAACATGAATGTCCACCCATCAAACACTCTAGAAAAACTTGGGCTAAACAGAGTAATGAAGCCCCCACGCTATCCCCAACAAACCAGAAATGAGTGCATCAATGCACTGACTTGAGGAAGTAGGTGTACTACTTTTGGAGTATTTGGTTCCACATCAAGGGCTACACATACTTCACTCTGACAGATCTAATGTGTGCCAGGAAGATTGCTCACAGGTGTCTGCTTCCCTCTCCCATCCACCTCCACACACTTCAGACCTCTTAGGGAATGCAAAGATAAAATTAGATGATAACCTATGGATTCAGATAAACAGCACTTTGTTTACATCTGGAAATTATTCAGAAAATGTCAATACTGTTACCTAAATGAGATGGGATTCCTATCATCTGGGCCTTTAACTACCACCCCAGTAGCTCCACCTGATCGAACAGCAAAAACCTGAGAGGGAAAAGAAATGATGTCAATGGTCTGAACTTTGAAAGGATCTAGACTCATAATACCAACTTACCAATGATTACTTCTGCTATACCCCATCCTGGGTTAAATCAAACTAACAGGGAACACATCAAGGTACGATGGTCACACGAATTTTAAGCAACAAGAGACTAGAGACCCTGGTGATAACAGATGACATTGTCAAAAACGGAGAGACACCAGAGAGACTCTCTTTCCCAGTGTTTCCCACTGTGCAAGACCGGGTCGAGTGCCCTAGGCTCCAAGTCTGAAGCCCGTTCGTGCATTGGCTCCGCTGATGCACTTAAATAGACAGTCTGCTCTCTTTACAGAATTTCGGGAAAAAATGAAAATCTCTACGTCCTTGACTGCAAGTGTAACAACGGCAAATAAAACAAAAGGTGGCTGGAAAGGACTGACGTGCCAATAGCTGACAATACTGGCCAAGGGGCCACTGGGTCGGTGGCGTTGGCTACTAATCCATTCTGTGGTCCCCTGCTAGGACACCTGGCGGCCGGGCGTGGTGGCGCCGGTCCCTCCGCCCACCCACTGGAAAGGACAGACGCGGGGACCATGAGGGAGGCCCAGGCCTGGTCCACGGCTCCCGGGTTCCGCACGCCGACAGCCCCTTGGCACCGGCAAAGCGGGCCGCACCGGGTACCCGGCCGCGCAGAGGAGGAAGGCGCCGGCCGTGCGGACCTGCTTGTTGGCCTCATCGAAGAAGACGCAGTTGACGGGGTTCGCCTTCTCGAACTGCACCGGTCGCTCGCACAGCTCCAAATAGTAGTCCCCCTCGCCCATGGCGGGCGCCGCCGCAGCGGCTGGGGGTCCAGAGACGGCCGCCAGGGTGGAGCCGGCCGAGCGGCACCGTGGCGGGGTGCGTGGGGCCGGGCAAGTCAGGCCCGCGCAGAGACCGCGGCGATCCCGGCCCGGCTCCGAGGCTGCTTCCTGGTGCCACGCCCCCGCCACTCCCACCACGTGACCACGGCCCTCCGCACTTAAACCGGCCACTTCCCGAGGTGGGGCCCACCGACCGTAACCCCGCCCAGCTCCGCGCGAGCGGCCCCGTGACCCGGAGGTTTGCCCTCGGATGCGACTGCTCCAGGTCTAAAAGAGGCTTTCCGGGAGATTTACTGTGCTCAGCCTGTGCCACGGTTCCTGCCTCTGAAAGATTTTAGTAAGAGAGATGATCCTCCGGGAGGCTGGCTTGTGAGCTTGCAGCAGAGATGCAATCTAATTTGGGTCACAGGTCAGCAAGTCTTTTTTTATATGGTAAAAAACACATAACATAAAATTTACCAGTTCATCCCTTTAAAAGCGTACAGTTCAGCGTAGCTACAATATTGTGAAACAGACCTTCAAAACTTTTTCATCTTGCAAATCCAAAACTCTACCCATTAAATAACTCCCCTTTTCTCCCTTCTCCCAACTCTATTATCTGAATTTGACTGCTTTTAGTACCTCTTGTAAATGGAATTTTGCAGTATTTGTCCTTTTGTGCCTGGCTTTTTTTCACTTAGCACAATGTCCTCCAGGTCCATCCATGTTTCCATGATGTAGCATTTTCTCTCTCTCTCTCTCTCTCTCTCTCTCTCTCTCTCTCTCTCTCTCTCTTTTTGTACTAGGGAATGAACCCTGGAACTCCTACACGATAGACAAGCACTGTATGCTTGAGCTACACCCCCAACCTAGGATTTCCTTCTTTTCAAAGGCTTAATAATATTCCATTGTGTGTATACACCCAATGTGCTTTAACCATTTATCTGCTGATGCACATTGGGTTACTTCCATCTCTCGACTATTGTGAATAATGTTATGAAACATTATGTGCAAATAGTATGTGCAAATATCTTTCATTTTATTTCTTTGGGGTATATACCTAGAAGTGAAATTATTGACTCATGGTGGTTCTGTTTTTCAGAGAGCCATTCAGAGTGGCTTTGACTGGAGAAGGGGGACAGGCAAGCTCCTCATTCAAGGAATAGGACAGGAGATACAGGAGGAAGAGAGGGGTCATGGATGGCCCCATGTTTCCATTCTTAACTGACAAATGGATTTGGACATCATTCTCTAAGATCTAGAAACTTGGGAAGTTTGTCAAGGAAGTAGGACAGAGTTCCATTTTGGGGCTGGGATTGTGTTTCAGTGGTAGTGCGCTTGCCTGGCATGCGTGAGGCACTGGGTTCGATCCTCAGCACCACATAAAATACATAAAATAAAGATATTGTGTCCATCTACAACTAAAAAAAAATTTTAAAAATAGTTCCATTTTGAACATGTAAATCTGAGAGAAATAACAACTAAACAGATGGAGCTATGGGGTCTGAAACTCATCAGAGAAATGACCAGACAGGAATTACAAGACTCCTCCCCTGGACCTCAGCCTCACGCACCAGGACCACACGACACAAGCTGAAAAATCATTAACTCGGTACCTTCCCTGCAGCCACACCCTGCCATCCCTCCAGCGGTCATATTCAGCTTCTCCCAGTGACCTTCCTTCAATATCACCAGCACCCTCAGTCCACTGTCCTATCTCTGTTCCAGTTTGTCACCCTCTCCTTTCCTCCTTTCCTTCCTCATCAGCTTCAATTTCATTTCCCTCCCTTCCAATACTATTTATGATACTACTCTTAATGTCCTTGCTCCTCTGTCCTTGTCACACTTGTCTGGCAGAGCCGCAGCCCTAGATGAACTCCACCACCTGCCTTCTCCATAATGCTGCTGGAGGAGCCACAAAGTAGGGCGGAAGACACCTGATAGAAAATCAGATGGGTTTTCCATCCTAACTGGCTCTTCATCAACTCTCCCCCTCATTCTTTGCAAGGACATTCCAAGCCTTACCTTGCACAGGCCACCACTGCCGCCCTCTCCCTCTCCTGACCCCCTGCTGTAGATGAAGAACAATCTGCCCTGACTGAGACTAGAGCCAGCAGCACCTCTTTGAATCCATCCCTCATCTTCTCAGGAACCAAACAGTATTGATTATCCCTTCTCTCTTGTATATTCACCTCTCCCCAAATCCTGGCTTCTAG
Source organism: Geosciurus inauris (assembly GCA_004024805.1). Taxonomy (NCBI): domain Eukaryota; kingdom Metazoa; phylum Chordata; class Mammalia; order Rodentia; family Sciuridae; genus Geosciurus; species Geosciurus inauris. The sequence continues at coordinate 41,715 of PVHX01002424.1, read as the reverse complement.
AAATGGCCTTTCAATTTGCTCATCTCTTTTCTTTTAAACACAAAACAAAAGCTAACTGAAAACCACCACAAAGAACTTCCCTGAAACACATCCCTCCCCAGCTATCACAACTGCCTCTCCTTCACAGCAAATAGCAGCAGCTTAGACACATTTCCCTTGTTCATCCCCTGGTGCCCAAGGACAGGCCATCAACTGAGAATAGAAATTTGTAGACTAGAGGCTTATATAGGAGGGCTGGGATTGTGGCTCAGTGGTAGAGCGCTTGCCTAGCACATGTGGGGCACTGGATTTGACCCACAACAACACATGCAAAAATAAAATAAAGTTATTATGTCCATCTACAACTAAAAATATATTTTTAAAAATGAGGCTTATAGGAGAACTCATTGGACTTTGCCTAAGAGCATATTTTGAACATGACCCCCGTAGGAATGTCTGTAGAGCTCAGGGAGGAGCAGAACAGTGTGTGTGTGTGTGTGTGTGTACTTCACACTTAACCCAGAAAAAAAAACTACTGCCTCCTTTCAATGCTGGTTATCTCATCCCTCCCCCCAGAGAATTAGCTTCAGTTGATTTGGGCAGGATTGGGGGATGTCCTGACTAAGAGCCAGGCTTGTTTTTTGTGCAGTTGTCTTGGAGGCTACAAGCAGCAGCATGATCTGTTTGAATGTTATGGGCTAAACTGTCACCCCCAAATCATGCTTAAGTCTTAACCCCCAGTATCTCAGAATGCATCTGTATTTGGATTTAGGGTCCTCAAAGAGATAATTAAGGTAAAATGAGCTCACTAGGGCAGGCCCTAATCCAATATGACTGGTGTTTTTATAAGAAGAGATTAGGATAGCCAAGCTCAGTGGTGCACACCTGTAATCCCAGTGGCTCAGGAGGCTGAGGCAGGAGGATAGTGAGTTCAAAGCTAGCCTCAGCAAAAGCAAAGCACTAAGCAGCTCAGTGAGACCCTGTCTCTAAATAAAATACAAAAAAAAAAGGACTGGGGAATGTGGCTCAGTGGTCGAGTGCCCCTGAGTTCAATCTCTGGTATCTTACCGCCACCCACTCCCCCCAAAAAAGATTAGGACATAAATACGCAGGCTGCCAAGAAGCCCATGTGAAGACACAGCAAGAAGACAGCCATCCGCAAGCCAGCAAGAGAGGCCTCAGAAGAAATCAGCCCTGCTGACATCTTGATGTTGGACTGCCAACCTCCACAACAGTGAGAAAATAAACATTGTTTAAGCCACCCAGGCTGTGGTACTTGCTCATGGCAACCTGAGCAGATAACACACTGCCAGGGTAAGAGGCCTTACACAGAGATCTTGACAGTGGTTGTGGACCCAGCAGTTGCTGAAGCCCCGGGAAGCTAGCTGCATAGAATCCCAAAGAGCCAGAACAAAGTCATAACCCCTCTGGTGGTCTCTATTGCAAACATTTTTTTTTTTTTTTTTGCATTACAGACCATTTGATTATTTGCCCCATACCTATATAGGAATATTTGTTCTTCCCAGATTCATAAAATTGTCATTTCTTTGATCAACATTAAACTCTTAAAATAGTCCTTAAAAAGGGATCAAAAGTCATTTCTGGAACTTCGAGGTTCCAAATGTTACTAGGACTCAAAAGTAATTTTTTGGGGGGTGGGCATCAGGGATTGAACTCAGGGGCACTCCACCACTGAGACACATCCCCAGCCGGATTTTGTATTTTATTTAGAGACAGGATCTAACTGAGTTGCTTAGTACCTCACTGTTGCTGAGGCTGGCTTTGAACTTGAGATTCTCCTCCTTTAACCTCCCAAGCTCCTGGGATTACAAGTGTGCACCACCACACCCACCAAAGGACTCAAAATTTTAACAGCCCAATATCAGTGTGGAAATCACCATAAGTGACAGACCAGAATTTGAATTAGGTGAGAATTTCCTAGGTATTGTGTACCTGCCTGGCCTATGTTCTCAGAAGTTTCTTTGGATTTCCTTTGCCACTTGGGCAGATTTCAGTTCTTTATGTAACAGATGTTTTCTGGTGTTTATTTAAACATCAAATTGAAGAAAGAATGTGAAGATTAACCTGTTTTGGTTTCTTTTCATGGATGACATGCTCTTTGATTTTCAGGAAGAAGTTTGTATTATAAATAAGAATCATCCAAATGTTTTAATATTTAAAATTCACTTTTACTAGTAATAAAAAAAATGCATTTTAAAAAAATGATTCATTAAAGTCTAGGGTTTTGGCTCAGTAGTAGAGCACTTGCCCAGCATGGGGGAGGCATTGGGTTCAATTCTCAGCACCACATACAAGTAAATAAAATGAAGGCATTGTGTCCATCTACAACTAAAAATTTTTTTAAATGATTCATTAAGCAATCTTAAAACATTGTTCTTTTAGTTGCCTATAGTTGTTTTAGAAGACCACTGAAGCCAACATTTCCTAAAAACCTATTTTTGGCTTTTCACATTTAAACCCACTTGAAGGACCTGTAAACTCTTCCAGGGTAAAAGCTCATGGGGAGTTTGAGATCCAAGGTATTTTCAGAGATTGTCTCGCTTCATGGCTCCCCATAACAACTAATTGTCAAATTCACAGTTTAACATAAAATAAAATAATGCCATGCTGTAATTACAGAAATGCATATGGGTTAAAACAATTCCATAATACAGAAAGATATCAAATGGGCAAGTCCCTTTTTTCCATCTTTCCCTCAAATCCTTAGTGACCACAACCCAGAAGAAGCTATTGTTACCAATTTCTCATTTTAGCTCTGATGGTCACAGCATGACTCTTGTGTATGTATTTTCTTTTCTTTAGCATGTATACGTATTGTTTTATCAGCTTCACAAACTATGTTGTTACCTGCTACAAAAAATGAGGAATTTGGCACATTTGGATCTCTCTCTCATCTCGTTTCCTTCTCTATTTCTGATTTCTATTAGTTATATTTTTAGATTTTCTAGCATAATGTTGTGGTTTGAATATGAAGTGCCCTCCCTCCAAAGCTCCTATGTTAATGTAAGGACTATTCAGAGGTGAAATGATTAGATTATGAGAGCTGAAACCTGATCAGTCCATCCAAGTTTGAATGGACTGACCGGTGTTTAGGAGAAAGTGAGCTTCATTAGGCAGAAGCAGAACGGAGCACAGCCCCCAGCCAGCTCAGCCCTACATGAGGTTAAGGTTTCCTGCCTGCCCTGACTTTTGCCTCCTGGGAGTGCAGGGTGAATGAATCAGCAGAGTGTTCACTAGTTTGTTTTCTTTCTCTTCCTTATTTTACTCTGGCCCGGTGTTTGCCAGAGCTCTGTACCTCTTGGTGTGTCAGATAAGCAGCTGTACATGCTTGTTTTCATCTCAACTGGCCTAGAATGTACTTCTGACAACTTCTAAAGCCTAAAGCCAACGTGTAGGTTTTCCTGAGTTTTGCTTGTTTTTTTTTTGTTTGTTTGTTTTGTTTTTTATTCTGTCAGACTACATGAGAGATGTCTCAAAGGATATGTACCAAAATCTGTAGAGACTCACAGGTCAGGTGTTTGGGTAACTTTCACTTTCTTCATTGAACTTTCTAAGTTCCTTTTGATTTTCAAATGTGCATGAATAATTTTTGTTCTATAAGGAGCTGGTTTTAAAAGTATAGACCTAGTCTTACTAGCAAAACTTGACTACATATCACATTTTTAAATTTGAAGGCACATTTATTTATATGTATATATAAAGTGTCTCGGAATAATATAGAGTAGTTGTCTTAAATTCCAGAAGATTTTTTTGGTTTGGCATTGTTTGAATTTTAGAAGTGAACATATATTATATATATGCATATATATATATATATTATACATAGTATACATATATTATACAGAAAAAAATAAGTATAGAGTTGAAAATATGTCATTCCTGCATATTGACTATTTAAATCAAGGGCATTTGAAAAGAACAACAGGTACAAGAAGGTAACTCTGACCCTCATGATGTTCCCTTTTCTTTTAGTTGTAAATGGACACAATGCTTTTGTTTATTTTTATGTGGTGAAGATCAAACCCAGTGCCTCACACATGCTAGGCAAGCGCTCAACCACTGAGCCACAACCCCAGCCCCTGATGTTTCTTAAATACAGATGAAATTCCCACATAAAAATTGCCCTGACTAAACTAGAAGAAAAGTATCTTTATCCTCAAAAGATAAAGATGAGAAATCAAGACCAAAAGAGTTATGCATAAACCTTGGGGGTGGGGAACACCTCTGTAAAAACAAAAAACAAAAAACAAAAAAAACGTCTTTTAAGCCTTCCCACATAATTAGTTGCTTCTTCATGACTGTTCTTTTACCCATTCAGTATATGAGTAACTGAGTCTGTTTCTTTGGCCCTTCATTTCCTTACAAGGGCTCCAGTGCCATGTAAAACCTGTATTAAATAAATTTGTATGCTTTTCTCCTGTTAATCTAACTTATGTTGATTCAATTCTTAGACCCCAGGATGGATAGAGTTTTGTTGTTGCTACAAAAGTAACTGAAGATACAGAAAGGTCCACAAAAATTAACCCATCCAACCAAAAACTTCATGCCCATCTACAACAAACCCACCATGAGGTCATCCAGCTTCTGCATTAACAACTCAGGGAACAAGGAGCTCATGTTCTGCCACAAAGCCTATTTCTTTTGTGGATAGTTATTAAAAACTCAGAAATTGAACTAGATTGCATGTAATTTCTACCCCAGTTTTAGCCTTTGAGCCATATAGCTATAATAAACCTTCATATATTCAAAATACACTGGAGCTTCTACTCAAATGTGCCAGCATCATTGTAGTGCTTGAGATACAGCAATGAATCAATCAGACAAAAATTCATGCTCTCATGAGGCTTAATATGTAGGGTTGAAAGAGAATTGAGTAAAATATATTATATGGGAGTAAGTTCTACAGAAAAACACAAATCAGGGGAGGGAAGGAGTTGATGAGGTGATGACTGTACAATTTTGGATACAGGGGTAGCCAGCTTCCATCATGGCCCTCAGTGATTTTTGCCTCCTGGTACTGGTATCCTTGTATGGCCCCTTCCTATGGTGAACAGGACTATCCTGTATACCAGTAGGATATTATACAAATGACAGTACAATTTCTGAGGATAGGTGGTAAGTGACACTGACTCCTTACTGTTTCTTGGATGAATGGCTTTTGGAGAAACCAGCTGCTATGTGGCAAGTGCACTCAAGAGGGATTCTTGGAGAGGCTGCTACCTTAAGGACTAAAGCCTCCTGCCAATAGCCAGCAAGAAATTCAAGTCTGGGGCCAACAGTCATGTGAAGGAGTGCAGAATGTGCCAGCCCAAGACATGCCACCCTCACATGTTGATTGCTAAAGAAACTTAAAAATAAACAATGGTAGATACAGGAAGGACACTCCTGACCTTCCTAAAAGCAGATGATGAAAACTTCTACATGGAAGGTGCTACCTTCTACCTAGAGAAAGACCTTTTTTTTTTTTTAAACTGGGGTTTGAACTCAGGGGCACTCGACCACTGAGCCACATCCCCAGCCCTATTTTGTGTTTTATGTAGAGACAGGGTCTCAATGAGTTGCTTAGCACCTCACAGTTGCTAATGCTGGCTTTGAACTTGTGATTCTCCTGTCTCAGACTCCCAAAGTGCTGGGATTACAGGCATGCACCACTGCATCTGGCAAGAAAGACATTATTGTACCCAGAGATGAGGTATCAAAGCTAAAGAATCTGTACAAGCCCACCTTGTTGAACTAACCCCCATCTTCCTAGTCATTCTGTACCATTGACCACTAGCCAACACCCTGCCTTGCCTTGTTACATTTGCATGATTTACTACTTTGACCAACTCAGAGTATAGGGTTTAATTACCTCCAAATACAGTCCCATTAGGGGTCAGAGCTTCTACGTATACATTTGAGGACACATCCAGGCTATTGCATGCTCCAATTTCCTTGGTCCAATCAATGTATGTTTTAGTTTTTTATAAATATGGTACTTCAAAAAGATTAAATAGCTGTTCTGTTATTTAACACACCAAATACTTCAAGCAATGGACATATTTCTTGTAGCTTCAGACTGAACTTTAAAAATCCTTTTTGATGTTTTCCACATTTTTCATAAATATTGGCTCATTTGAGGCCTACCCAAATACTGTTTGTTCTTATTATTTTGTCAAGTATTCTATTTGAGTCTGTGTTCTTTCCATATCAAAAAAGCATTAGAAAGATTTAAAAAAAATTTTTTTAACCCAGGGGCACTTAATCACTGAGCCACATTGCCAGCCCTTTTTTTTTGGGGGGGGGGGCGGGTGGACAGGGTCTTGCTAAGTTGCTTAGGGTCTAAGTTGCTGAGGCTGACTTTGAACTTGCAATCTCCTTGCCTCAGCCTCTCAAGCTGCTGAGATTATGGGTACATATCACTGCAGCCAGCTACAAAGATAAAAATTCTAAAAGATCATAGAGCTATTAGTTGCTCATGCATTTATTCTATAATGAATACCACCTTCCCCCTCCATTTGCTTTTTTTTTTTTTTAATATTTTTTTAGCTGTAGATGGACATAATGTCTTTATTTTATTGTTTTGTATGTGGTGCTGAGGATCGAACCCAGGGCCTCACGCATGTGAGGCAAGTGCTCTACCACTGAGCTACAATCCCAGCCCCTCCATTTGCTTTCTTATCTGCTATATTTGATCTTTTTTCCACGATTCTGGGGATCAAACCCAGGGCATTCATACATGCTAGGCAAACACTCTACGACTGAGCCACACTCCCAGCCCCCTATATTTCATCTTAACTCTCAAAAAGCTAGCTATGTCTAGACAGTGAAAGTCATGTTATTCCAAATGTAATCTTTTGCCAGACACAGACCTATAATCCCAGCAGCTTGGAAGGCTGAAGCAGAAAGATCACAAGTTCAAAGCCAGTCTCAGCAACTTAGCAAGACCTTGTCTAAAAATAAAAAGGGCCGGGGTTGTGGCTCAGTGGTTAAGCACCCCTGGGCTCAATCCCTGGTACCAAAAACCTCTTATTACTTTTGAATTGGAAACAGATTGAAAAATCAGTTTGTATAAAAATTAGAAGCTTTCAAACTAATAAATGGATATGACCAAGTATAAACTTAGAAAACTTACTTTTTATGAAATCTCTACAAAATTCTAAAAGAAAAACATATATTTTAATAAACTTAAGTATCAAGGTTTGAAAACATAATCAGATGAGCTTTTCCCCCTTCTAAAGTACTGAAAAGGGGCTTGAAATTTCAGAAAGTGTAGAAAACAATCTCTTGTGATGGCCAGAGCCTGAGTGAGCAGTAAGACATGGATCCCCTTGACCACATCTCAGGGCCTCTGTCTCCTCTATCTTCCTAAGAGCATACATACTGTTCAACATTTCCCCACCAGCTTCATCCTACTTTTTGTTTGAAGAGTTTTTATAAAGAGAAAATAACATGCTGAGGGTAAAAAACTGGCAAGGATGTATGCCAAACGATCAACAGTGGATTCTGGAAATCAAGAGATTTTAACATTTCTAAATGTCTGTAATATTTAAATTCAAGTCAATTTGCCTTACTTTTGGTAAGCAGAAAAAAACACTTTTTAAGATATTAAAGGAAACTGATAATGAATTATTTTATTGAAAAAATTCCTTATATTCATCCTTATGTTGGTATCTTATACCTATTTATATCCACTTCCATTATGCTGAAGTAAAATATCCCTATTTCCAAGTATATATATACACTTTTTTTTTGGTACTGGGGATTGAACCCAGGGGCACTCAACCACTGAGCCACATCCCCAGCCCTATTTTGTGTTTTATGTAGAGACAGGGTCTGAGTTGCTTAGCGCCTCGCCTGTTGCTGAGGCTGGCTTTGAACTCGCGATTCTCCTGTCTCAGCCTCCCTAAGTGCTGGGATTACAGGCTTGAGCCACCGCGCCCGGCTTATTTACATTTTTTTAATTTACATTTTATTTTATTTATTTTTTTGGTGGTGCTGGGGATTGAACCTAGGGCCTTACGCATGCAAGGCAAGCACTCTACTAACTGAGCTATATCCCTACCTCCTGAATTCTTTTGTAAAATCAACATTTTCCACTATGTGAAAAATTTACTCTGTATAATGAGGGGGAAAATCCTATTTGTAATATGAAGTAGACAAATTGAGAGTGAAATTCAAATATGAGTTGAGGGGGAAAATTTTTGCTTAAAATAGTATTCCTTAATTGTACGTAAAAATGGTAACCTGGTGCCAGGACGTAAGTTAATATAAGGAACAGGAAGAAACCACACAAAAAACAATTCTAAAATGATCTCTGCATTTTTAATTTCTTAAAAGGCAGGTTCACAGCACACTCCAAGCAATGGTTTGCTGCTTTTTGTCAAACAGTATGTCAGAAAACGAAGTTTTAAATGATTGTTTTAAAAATTAGTTCTCTGAAATTTCTGTAAAGCCAATAATTGCCAGTGATCTAAATCTGTTTCAGAGTAGTAAACATTTCAGAAATGAATCTACCCCCAAATCATACTTCTCTGAAAATCAATTAAAAGCTATATAATAGAAACAAAAATAAATATTTTTCTAGAAAGAACATGATTTGGCATTTTAAAATAATGTTAAAAGAGAAGCTTTCAAATGTAAGTAATGTCTAGATTTTTACTTTCTACTACCGAAGTATGGATCTTTACTGGTTCCAGTCTGACTTTAGTAATTGGAGGAATGATTATGTCATAGTTAATAAACTTCAATCCTAACAAAGCCAATGTGTTTTTCCAGTACAGTGTCTTTTTTTTTTCCTTTAAAAAAAAAAGGCATTATCTATCCATTGTTAAAAACTATTAAAAGTGAGACCAGGAAGCTCAAACTAGTTGGTTAATTTGGTATTTGACTTATTTTGCACATATTTTTCATCCTTTGATTTAGTATCTCTAGTTATTTCTCCCAAAATTAATCAACAGTCAGTAAGTACATAGTTTTAGTGAAACGTAATCTGAAATTTCACTTATTTCATTAAAATATACCAAGCATGGTTAAGTCTCATATTGTCCGTCCAAATAATTTACATCTTCATTATAAATGTAGGACAGCCATTCTGTGAGTTACATCGTAATCATTTAACCTAAATGCAGAAAAGTTGAAAATTAAATTTAAAATTTTGATTGAAGAAGTTGCTCTCATATATTTATCTCTTTTAGAAACCTATGATGCTTTTCTTGGCTATGAGCATGGAAAAAGTTGACTTCTGTTCATCTTCATGATGTATCAATAAAAACTACATAGCTTATGTCTATTCCTATCAGCCATTCTGAAACCAAATTTCCATTTATAACACCCATTAAGGAAAATACATCTTCCTTTAGAATCATGGTCACAATCTGGAAAAAGAATTGAGAAAGACTAATTTTAGGCTGATAAAATAACTGAGGAAAGATGCAACACAAAACAGGAAGGTGAATAATGCAAAGGTATTGTCACAAAACCTCCCTTGTAAACGCATCTGGTTCTTTCCTTCCCATATTTAGAAATGTTACCTAGTTTTAAAATTTCTCATCAAAACATTTTATATCATGAGTCCTGTAAAATTCGGTCTCCTTTGGCTAGATGATCTGTAGCTGTTAAAGAATTATATTATCCTGTTCATAAGATGAGAGGTAGTGACATTTTATTCTCTCAATGCTTAGCTAAAAATTCCACACATCTGGCACATGGGTTACAAGGGGGAAAAGCACAGAAGCACCATTGTTCACTCCTCCTTGTTTTGGTATTTCAAGTCACCCACAACTTCATTATCTATTGCAGTTGACAATCACCACTGTGTTGACAAAGCAGTGGGTGCCGGTGCTATTCATCATACAGCACTGGCGGGTCTCCATCATCTTTCAAAAATGAAGCAGCTTTCCTTCCATTCTTCTGAACATGATCTTCATTCATTTTCTCCAAAGCTTCTATCTACAAAATCAATATAATGAATTCATTTGTCAAATTCCTTCTTGGCAGAAACCATACTTTAGATGGAGGCAGTATTTTCACTCTTTGAACATTGAGTCATTCCTACTGACGCTGGCCTTGAATTAGAATTACTCTGTGCGTGTGCACATGTAGGTACATATACAGGTATGTTTTTTTACCTCACTATATTACCAGGGTCAATACTGCATATGTTTATGAAGCTAGTAACTGGAATCTGATAGGTCTTACTGTGCACTCTATAAAGCTTTTCAGGAACAGAAAAAGGAATTCCCAACATTCAGTAAACAACAGTAACACCTACTTACTGAGCTATCATATTATGCTAGAATGTTGCAATTCACCATCTTTCTGTCACTCCTCTTGTAGCTATAGGCTCCAGCAGAGTATGGCCAAATTCAAGCCACACTAGGTTTTGGAGCAGACTGACTCTGTAATTGTTCTCTGCTTTGGTAAAATGTTGAGAATAACTGGCTACTTTTTCACTTTTTAAATTTTTTTTCAATTCTGAGCAATCTTCTAGAGGGAGTTTTGTTTACTTGCTTCAGTGACTAATTATATATATATTATATATTGTATCACATTATATATGATATTATATATATATAAAATATATATTTGTACCAGGGATTGAACCTAGGGGTACTTAACCAATGAGCCATATCCCCAGCCCCTTTTTATTTTTTTCTTATTTTTATTATTTTGAGACAGGTTCTTGATAAGTTGCTTAGGGCCTCACTGAATTGCTGGGGCTGGCTGTGAACTTGGAATCCTCCTGCCTCAGCCTCAGCCTCCTGAGCCAATGGGATTACAGGTGTACACCACAGTGCCTGGCTGGTGACTGGTATTTTAATAAAAGAATATTTCTAGGGATGGCCACATCTAACTTTTAGTGTTCTATTAAGGGCAGGTACCATGTGTTACTGGTTTTTTTAAAATCTCCAGAATGTTCATCAATTTCCTCACTTTCAAAGTAAGGAAAATAGGCCTAAACTAGAAATGTGCTGCTGGTTCATCTTAACCAAACTGAACTCCTTGAGGAAATGTTTTGCTACATGTTTATTCTAAGCTTTAGGTTTGAAAAAAACCAAATACAACATCTCAAGAGGAGAAAAGTCTCAGCTGGGAATGGTGGTGTATGCTTGTAATCCCAGCAGCTGGGGAGGCTGAGACAGGAGGATTGTGAATTCAAAGCCAGCCTCAGCAACAGAGAGGTGCTAAGCAACTTGGTGAGACCCTGTCTCTAAATAAAATACAAAATAGGGCTGCGGATGTGGCTCAGTGGTTGAGTGCCCCTGAGCTCAATCCCTAGTACCTGTCCCCTGAAAAAACAAAAGAGAAAATTCTCAACTTTGTTTCGAAGGAGGAGAGCATAAAATTAGCTCTGGGTTTCGGGTATCCCCTTTATGCAACTTTCCATCACCAACAAGGTGAAAACGAGATGTACATCACTTACCTCGGCTAAGAAATCAGCTTCATTGTCTGCTGAGATGTTCAAGCCTGAAATGGCATTGAAGAGTTCCCGTTCATTAAGGGCTTCCTTTACTCCTCCTTTCTGGAAAAACTAGTAACAAAATGTAAGAACATCAGTAAGAGACATTAACAAGATTCTCTTATAAAACTCTTATAGTACAGTACACATGTAAAGCACCACTGAATTTCTTCTATTATACTTCAGACATTGGTTTTCCCATTTGATTTCCCCATTGATTTTCTTTAAGTTTAACTATACTCAGGTCCTACTTGATTTTTGTCCTCTACACATTTGCTTCATCTCTTAGATTTGATTTGTCACACTGCACCTTCTTCAGCTTACAAATGGTATATATAAAATGCTTGGCACTGCTTTGCATGTGTAGATATAATACACCTACTAATCTCCTGAATTATAAATTTCAAGCAGGCTCAGAAGTCATTTCCAAAATCAAGTCATTATGTCCTTTAGCAAGATCATTTCTATCTAAATTTGTGCTTACAACTCATACCCTTTAGAAATGGCAGACAAATGTGACCCAACTTTGTGCTTACTGAGCTTTACCTTCCCTAATCCTTTTACTTTGCAGAGACAGTGATCACACACTGTCCTACTAAGGAGACTTTCCTCCTTTTCATGGCAATGATAATGGCAGCAAGCATGCAGACTCATTGTATGTCAGCTTTTTTTCCAGCACTATGCACACATTAAATTTCAACTTAACTGCTTAAATACTAAAAGCCAAAACCAAAACTACTCTCTTGGAAATTTTGCTCAAATGTGAGGCACACATTAAAATTTGCTGAAAATCAAGTCTGATAAATTGATTTTTTTAAAAATACTTGTTTTAGTTGTCAATAGACTTTTATTTATATGAGGTGCTGAGAATCAAACCCAGTGACTCACACATGCTAGGCAGCTACTCTACCATTGAGCAACAACTCCAGCCCTGATCTTTATATTCATATCCTAAAGGCAGCCAGTATCACTTCCTTCAATTTCTAAGAATATGATCCTCTTACTTGTCTGAAGAGTATTGAAAATATTTTTATATATATTTTTTAGATGTTGATGGGCCTTTATCTTATTCATTTATTTATATGTGGTGCGGAGAATCGAACCCAGTGCCTCACACATGCGAGGCAAGCGCTCTACCACTGAGCCACAACCCCAGCCCCTGAAAATATTTAAGCTTATTACAACCTACAAAAAAAGACAGACTGATTATGCCTACCTGTGAAACATTCCTACAGTCACGGAACAAGAACTCCAGGCCATGAGGATGAGTTGGTTCTACTGACTGACTGACATCAATCAACCAGACCTATTTAAATATAGAGCACACACTGATGTATTTACATTCAATAATTTACATTAATTAAATCTGAACATTAACACAATACTCTTACCTTTCCAGCATGCCATAGCATGTTATACTCGCTGAGGTCGGCATGTACAAGTGTACATTCATTGTATAACTGCTGCATCAACTGAGGGAAGAAAGGCAAACATTTATAAAACTAATTCTAATTTACCCATACAGTTAAAATGTGTATAGCAACCAATATCTTCCAGAAAAACAAAACAAGGTTATAACTTTTATTTTCTTTATTTCTTGTGATGCTGGAGATCAAACCCAGGGCTATGCTCATGCCAGATAAATGATCTACAACTGAGTGAGTTACAGTCCCAGCCCAAAAAACTTATTTCCTCTTTACTTTGTGTAATCTAGGATTAGGCTTTTGTTGTTATTTAGGTAGGGTGGGGGAACAAGGACAATGGAGGGTTATCATGAGTGACAATCTATGTCCACCTCCTGTGATAGCAAGATCAGGACACCAAGGGTCAGATTTGGATTCCCACATTGGTGAGATGGCAGTTGTGTCTGTAGTCACTAACCAAGGGAATGAGGAAAGCTACTCTACTTTCCTTTATAAAAGAACAAATATCCCACTAAAACCTCTACTGGGTACATATAGGAAAGGTAATTTCTTGCTAAACATGGTAGAAAAGAGATATCCTTCTAACTTAAGTAGCACTATATATTCGTTATTGATAGTGATTACTAGCCTTATAATAGAATCCAACATTAATGTATTAGTTTGCCGGCCTAAATAGAATTAAATAACAAAGGTTTATCATCGATTTAATTTCTTCACCAGCCACCCCACCTTCCAAAGGAGGCAAAAAAAAAAAAATGACTTGATTTTCTTTTCACTTTCTTACTGGAGGCAGGGAAAAGTGATTCATCTTTCTAGCTACAACTTCACAAATTATTTTCAATGACACTTTCATATTCAGATCCATTGCTGCATGATATAATGTCGCCATGTAAAGACTATGCAAAATACTTAAGTTTTGTCAATGTTCAATTAAAAAAATAGAGGAGGGCTGGGATTATGGCGCAGGGGTAGCGTGCTCGCCTAGCACGCGTGAGGCACTGGGTTTGATCCTCAGCACCACATAAAAATAAAATAAAGATATTCTGTCTGCCTACAACTAAAAAATAAATATTTTAAAAAAATAAAAATAAAAATAAAAAATAAAATACAGAGGAATCCTGAAAGTACTAGAAGCATTTTCTTAAGCTAAAAGGCCTCAAACTATGTCCCAAATATGACTAACTCCCTCAAGATTTTTGACATGTGCCTGCACTCCCTACTACCTTCAACTTTCATCACTTTTTTATGAGACCAAATCGACTTCTTTTATTTCCCAGCCATTCCCCTAGGTCCCTCCTTCACTGTTAGAGCTCTAACTCTCAAGAAGACATACACACTGAGGAGGCACTATACCTACTAAGTCTAGTAACATCAATATTAAGGCAGCTTTGTGAAGAATAGCTTCATGCTCTATATCACTAATGGTAACAATGAAGCTTTCTCTTGCTCCATGAGTCTCTAAGTTTTTTAAAACCACTCAAGATATCAACATATCAATGTAAAACTAACTCTTTGATGTTGACATTCCTTCACAAACTATAGTCTGCCCTTAATATCACTATGTCCCAAATATATAATGTTTGAAGAAGCTTTTTTTTAAAATCCAGAGGACAATTTTTTTCTTTTAATATGGGGGTTCCCATGTTGCCCAGACTGTCCTTCAATTCTTGGGCTCAAGTGATCCTTCTGCTTCAGTTCCCACAGTTGGATAGAAAAAAATGTTTTTAAAAGTCAGTGTGTGAAGCTGGGCATGGGGACACATGCCTGTAATCCCAGCAAATTGGGAGGTTGAGACAAGAGGATTCCAAGTTTAAGGCCAGCCTCAGCAAGGCCCTAAGCAACTTAAAAACCCTTAAGAAACTGCCTCAAAATAAAATATAAAAGGGGCTGAGAATGTAGCTCAGTGGTAAAGGAGTCATGGGTTCAATCCCCAGTACCAAAAAAAAAAAAAAAACAGAGAGAGGTCAGCAGTATGTGGGTGCTTTTAAAGGTACAACTTACATGAAGAGTTTGATAGTAGGCTTCTTTCATTTCTTCACTACTGAGCTTTACTTCTTTTAATTTAGGGGCTGGAACTTGATCATGGCCAATAAAAGACATAACTAAAATGTGTTTCTTGAGCAGTACAACTGTTGGACAAGGAATTCCCGCTCTCTGCATTCTACACAGAAAGAAATGATTAAGAATATAAAGATCAAAAGGAGAAAAATACCATTTATTCAACAAATACCTAACACAGGCCTGCAATGAGGTGATACTATGTCCTACCCTGACAATGTGGGAACACAAAAACACTAAGATACAGCCTTTGTCCATAGGAAACCCATGGACTGGTGGAAATACCAGCCACGTGAGGAGGTTAAGTAGAGAGCAGTGTGATACATGTGCTGACAAAGATGTGGGCAGACAATATAGGAGCACACAGGCTTTTAAAAAGAGTAAGGGAATAGGGAGACCAGATTAAGACACTATAAGGAAATGCATGGAGGCATTCAAGAGCACAGTCCATTTGGGGAATGCAGATCAGTCAACACAGCTGGATTTGTGAGGAAAGGGAAGGGCAATCTGTGAAGTTATAGAGACAGGCAAGTTTCATGCCACAAAAGGTCTTTGAATTCACACTAAAGATTATGACAGCTGCTGACAAAGTGAGAAATGCAGGGACAAGAGCTCAGCTGTATAGAAACAGGATCAGAGAAGGCAGCAAGACCACCTAGGAAATTTATTCAGCTTGAAAACTAAGTAGCAGAATTTTGCAACTAGTAAATATGGATAATTGCTTTTGAAACCAAACATCTTTAGAAAAGAACAAACTAAAATTATGTTTTCTATAGATAACAGGAAGATTTAATTAATAAGGAAAGATTTATTAATAGAGAACTCAATTTCTTGGTTGATAAAAACAAATTCCTTGATAGAAAAAAAACTGCTTAGAAAATTGAGAAGTCAGTCTAATAAATGAAAAGGAAAATCAATTTGATTGGTTAAGCCCCTAACCCCACCAAATTAACAAATTAGAATAAACAACATTTTCTGAAACAAAAAGGGAAATCATTCTTTGTACTAAGCCTAACTGGTTGGCACATTTTAATTCTTTAGAAAGACAATTTAAAAGACAACATTCAAAGACAACAATTTAAAAGATAAAATGTCTCAGCAGAACATTTTCCTCAAATGTCACTGGGGAAAGAAAAATGATTTTTTCATCCTGAAAGCTGAAATTAATTCAGCTATCAAATGAATTCCAGTTATATACATGGAAATATAACCTCATGAAGCACTAGAATTTCAAGGCTTTTCATTATTTCTATAAATGAATTTAAGAGAAAGCATAGATCTTTTTGCCTGGCTAGTAGTCCTCACACCAAAAGGCAATTACCCAAGGTTACTTCTAGCACAATGATTTTCTTTACCTTGTAAGATTGTGCATTTCTTTTTCTGCCCACATGCGGATGATCTTACGTGGATTTAGTTTACTGAAGCGATCTTTAAACCTGAAATCATCTTTAATATATTTGTCACGATTCTTAAACTCATTAAGGGTTGTTTTAAATACCTTGATGGCACATTCTGTAGGTATAACTTTACCATCTTCCTTTCCATCTTCCATGCTACGTGGGAGAAGAAAAGTTAAGTTAGTACAAGTTACCAGTTCACAAGTGAAACAATTAGAAAATACAAATTCTATAATACTAAAGTAGATCTACCTTCCATGAAAGGGCCACTTATTTATTTGTTTGTTTGTTTGTTTGTTTATTAAAGTCTTCAAGTTTTAGAACTTAAAACAACCTTGGGTTTTGGGATTTTTGTTTTGGGATTTTTGCTATGTTGCCCAGGCTGGCCTCAAGCAATCCTCCTGCCTCAGCTTCCCAAGGAGCCAGGACTACAGGAGCATGCCACTGTGTCTGGCTGTTTTTCTTACTTTCAGATAAATTGTCAGTCAGTTTTGAACAGTTCATAATATAATATTCTTCATTTAATGACCAAGAATCAAGCTTTAGAAACAATGAAAGATAAGCACTTTAAAATGGGCTACAGTCTACCTGTGATGGCTTAGGGCAAAATTCAAAAGAAGCAACACAAAGAACAGCCCTGTAAGTATGCAAGGAGGACAGGAAAGAATCAAAGCAGCACATGAATGGACAGGGCTCTTTGGACTGGAAAGAGCAGCAAGGCTTCACGGCACAAGTGACACTGAAACAATCAGGACAACTGGTAGGACTTGACAATATTAGCAAAAGCAGAGGCAGAAACCACAGGATATGTCTGAGGAATATTAAACATTGTAGTTAAGACTAGGCTGGAGCCAAGCACGATGGCACAAGCCTATAATCCCAGTACTTAGGGAGGCTGAGACAGGAGAATCGCGAGTTCAAAGCCAGCCTCAGCAACAGTGAGGCGCTAAGCAACTCAGTGAGACCCTGTCTCTACATAAAACACAGAATAAGGCTGGGGATATGGCTCAGTGGTCGAGTACCCCTGAGTTCAATTTCCAGTACCAAAAAAAAAAAAAGACTAGGCTGGAGAGGGAAGCAAACGAAGCTGGAGCTGAAGGGATGGGATGAAGACAGATCTATGAAGAGTCTATTCATATCCCCAAAGGTACTGGGGAATTCTGAGGGCTCTTGAGCATGACACTCTCAAAGTCAGACACTATGAAGATCAAGCAACCAGAATGTCAGGAAAGGAGGAAGCAGGGAGAAGCTTGAGTGTGGGGCTGATTCCAAGCTGATTCCAACTCAAGAAGCTTGAGTGTGGGGCTGATTCCAAGCTTGAGTTGCTAAAAGGGCCTGAGTCATGGTGGTGGCAGTGGGAATAAGAGGAGGTGGATGAAACGAGAGCAGTGTATTTACCTTTAAATATCTAAAGGGATATTAATCTGGAAGAGAAAGGAATGTATTT
Organism: Geosciurus inauris; assembly: GCA_004024805.1. NCBI lineage: Eukaryota > Metazoa > Chordata > Mammalia > Rodentia > Sciuridae > Geosciurus > Geosciurus inauris. Next base: position 23,949 of record PVHX01002424.1, on the reverse strand, counting down.
CCAGACAACAATCTGAATCAAACCATCAACCTTCATCTATACCTTATTCTCCTGGTTGACTCCTTCTCCTCCTCCACTTAGTCTTAAAAGGTCAGTCCTCCAGCTGATTCTAAGAAACCCCACTTCTCCTCCTGGGCAATCTCACACAGTCCATGGCTTTAAATATCATCTCTGTAAGTATAATATCCACATTTCCATTCCAGTCCTTAGTTCCTCTAGAACTTCAGGTTCATTTATCCAATGCCCATTTTTTAAAAAAATGTTTAGTTGCAGATGGACACAATACCTTTATTTTATTTACTTATTTTTACATGGTGCTGAGGATCGAACCTAGTGCCTCACACATGCTAGGCAAGTGCTCTACCACTGACTGAGCCACAATCCCAGCCCTCCAATGCCAATTTGACACTTGGATGTCTACCAGGCATCTTCAACTTTACATGTCCAAAACAAAACTCTTAATGATTGCTACCTTAACTTACACTTCCCTAGGGTCTTGCCTTAGGAAATAGTACACCATTAGATGCTCTAGCCAAAAGACCTCCCACATCCAATCTAAGGGTACAAATTGCTCACTCTACCTTCAAAACACACACCAGCAGTTGTCTCTTTTATCTTCACTTTCACCACCACCCAAAGTCCAAATCACCACCATTGCTCATTTCAATTGCTATGATTACTTTTTACTATAATGCATTTTCCTCATAGCAGCCTGAGTCATCTTTTGAAAACAAAATCAGTTTTGGTTCCCACTGTAGTTAAATGAACAGCAGATTTATTGCCCTAGTTCACACTCTTGCCTGCACCAAACCCTCAACCTCTCCAGCCTCATCCCTCCTCTGCACACACTGTGCTCCAGCCATTCTGGCTTTCAGACTCTATCTCAAAGACCCTAAGCTTGTACCTGTCTGAAAGCATTAAGCACTAGTTTTCTCTAGTCAAGAATGTCCTTCAACCTGATCTTCAATGTATCCTAGATGTGTCACTCAAGTGTCATTCTCAAAGAAGACTTTCTTCTTCTACTAATCAAAACCAGTCAACCAATCACTATGAGGGTTGGGGATGGGAGTCAAGTACACTCTGCAGGTATTTGTACCATTCATTGCTGTACCTCCAGAAGCTAGAAGAGGACCTGGCACATGGCAGCTGCTCAACTATTGGTGAATGGATGAACGGACTTTCAGGGAGCGAGATTAAGGACATGCAAAGAAGCTCTTTTCAATAATCTAAAGATGTTACAGACAGAATAGGCTAGATTTTGAGGTGATAAACTTGTTGTCATTAAAATAGTTTAACCATATAGTACATGAGGCCCTATAAAAAATACCAGAGAAGATATTTCTTTTTTGGAAGATTTCCAGCATAGAGTCTAATATATATGATTTATTATTCTCCTAGTTTAAAAAACAAAAACAAAAACTTCCTTATTTCTTAGAAAATTATGTTACCCAGACCGTCACCAAACTTCCGGGCTCAAGTGATCCTGCTGCACAGCCTTCCAAGTAGTTGATATTTTAGGCATGTGCCACACACCAGCTTACTCAGGATCCTAACTTTTAAGATCCTCCTTACCAGTGTCTAATGTGCTTATACAGTTTTATTATTACCCTTAAACATGTATCTTCTAATCTTAATTTCTAAACCTTAATCCTTATTACTAATGTAATCATCTTTAAAAAAATAAGTGTATAAATGTCCACATGAATAAACATCTATAGATGGTATACTATATATATTCTACAACTAGCTTTTTGCACTCAACACTGGGTTTGTTTTGTTTTGCCTATTTTTAAAATGTAGGTTGAGATGTAACTTTATCTCAATGCCTTTCCTGAATCTACCTGGCAATGATCTCGTTGTTGTTACTACCTCTAGTGAGGTCTCACTTGTATAATTGTGCGCTCTGTTATTTAATTTCTTTTATTGACTATAACCATTCCTGCTATGTTCCCTCTCCTTGGCATAAATTCTTTGAGAGCGTAGATAATACATATTATACTGTACTCCCTAAAAAGTCTAACACAAGTTACTGTGTGAGTTATTGCTGTCTATGGGACTGAAGTTGTAGCTCAGTGGTAGAGTATGTGCTTAGCAAGTGCCGGGCCCTGGATTAAATCTTTAGCACCAAAACCAAAAAAACAATAAAAAATATTGTCAATTGCTTGGCCATCTGGAGAATGACAGAAACAAGACCTGGTACAAGCAAGAATTTTAAGCTGATTCCCAAGAATCTTGTACCCCTTATATAATAACTCCTTTCCCTTGAGGGAGTTTGATAGCCACTCCCTGGACTAGGTTCATTATATAGCAAAGGTGGCATTAAGACAAAATCTCAGTGGAGTGAAGCAAGAGATTCTCCTGCTGGTTTGGGCATGAGCTATGAGGGCCTGTGAGGGGATCACATAGCAAGGATCTGCAGAGGCCAGGAGTTAAGAGCAAGCCAGCCTCAGCTAATAGCCAACAAGAGCAGGACCTCCTTTATCTTCTCTTTCACTACAACCCCAAGTCCAAATCACTACCATTGCTCATTTTAACTGCTACTGAAAGCTGCCAAGGGAAGAGGACTCCAAATTTCAGAAAGTAACATGGCCAGGCCAACACTTAAGACTGTGCCTTGTGAGACCCTAAGCAGAGAACCCAACTGAGCATAGAACCCAACAAGCCAGGCCTGCACTTCTAGTCAGCAGGAACTATGAGAGAGTAAATGGGTATTGCTGTTGTTGGGTACCACAGATTGAATCCAGGGAGGGTTTACCACTGAGCCACATCCCCAGCCCTTTTTACTTTGTATTTTAAGATATGATCTCACTAAGTTGCTTAAAGATTCATCAAGTTGCTGAGGCTGGCCTTGAACTCAATCCTCCTGCCTCAGCCTCCTGAGCTGCTGGAAGGGTATTGTTTTTAAATTGCAAAATTTATGGCCATTCATTATATAGCACATTATATATGCTTTTTGAAAGCATTTTCCAGTTGTACAAAACTGGATGCTCTCTAGTTTTGCTAACTTACAAATGCAGAATCACAGATTATGATACCAATATCGCCAGAAGGAAAGTGATCATTATTATATCAAAGTATCATTAAATATAATAGAAAATGGTCAGAGGATAAAGGAAGCTGTTGACAACTCCCCAAAACAAATGGCAAATAAGGCACCTGAAAAAATGTACAATCTTAATCATAATTCAATAAATGCACAAACTGTCAAGATGTTACTTTTCATTGTTCACGCTGACAGAAAATATGAATGTTGATAATACTAAACATTGATAAGGACAAGGGAATAGGCTCATGCTGCCAGGAGCAAAGTAAATTAGTCAAGCTTCTCACAGGGCAATCGAGCAGTATCTCCTGACTTTCAGAATGTACAGAACCTGCACTTGTGGCTAGCTCATGAGGAAAATTCCATTTGCCTTATCATTAAAACATAAATTCAAGATTTTGGCCACTGGTGTGGTATACAAGAAAAAAATTTTTGTAATTGTTAAATTTTTCACATATAAAAGAAGTCAAGAAACACAGCTGCTACAATAGCCAACTCAGGAGCCCAAACAGTTGAGCAAATTCAGATACTCCTCATTCTATGAGGCCTTCTACTGCTTAACCTCCCCTCTGCGCCCCCCCCCCAAAAATTCATATAGTCTTTGCCACAGCAATTTCTTTCTTTTTTTGGGGGCGGGTACTGGAAATTGAACTCAGGGGTACTTGAAAACTGAGCCACATCCCCAGCCCTATTTTGTGTTTTTATTTAGAGACAGGGTCTCACTGAGTTGCTTAGTGCCTCACCCTTGCTGAGGCTGGCTTTGAACTCACAATTCTCCTGTCTCAGCCTCCCAAAGTGCTGGGATTACAGGCATGCACCACCACAACTGGATGCCCCAGCAATTTCATTGTTAATAATTTAGTCTAAGGATATATTTGCAAAGATACACTAATGTACAAAGATATTCTTGTATGTTCATATAATGAAATGTACTCTTAAAAATAGGGTGGTACAGGGGCTGGGGCTATAGCTCAGCAGAAGAGCACTTGCCTAGCATGCGTGAGGCCCTGGGTTCGATCCTCAGCACCACATACAAGGCAATAAAATAAAGACATTGTGTCCATCTACAATTAAAAAATATTTAAAAAAAAATAACAAATGAATAAAATAAAGATCCATCAATGACTAAAAAAATATTTTTAAAAAAATTGGGTGGTACAGGCTAGTAACATAGAAAGGTCTAAAATATATTAGCTAAAAAAAGATCATGAATGTAGAGTATAATTTTTTTGTATATGCAAAGTAAAGAACAAACACATAAAATTTCTGTAAAATTAGACTTAAAACTGTTACTAGTGGTAACTTTTAGAGAAACAGCTGTTGGGCAAAGGTAAGAAAGATGAAGGTTACTTTTCATTTTAATCTTTTCTATAAATTTTAATCTACCACCATAAATAATCCTTCATTTGTAAATAATTTATACTGTTTATTTTTGCCTGAACTCAGAAAATTCTCAGTTGAAATTTATAAAGAGAGAAACAAAGTTTAAAGGAGGACATATATGTTGACTAAAATTAAAACCAAATATTATCAAACATGATCCCATTTAGTCTGACAAAAATTTCATGAGAGATACAATTTTTTAAATGAGATTTAGGAACTTATTGCAGATCATATAACTTGATAATGTAAGCTCCAACATTAAACTCTTTTTCTTTTTCTTTTTTTTTGGTGATACGAGATCAAACCTGGGAACTTCACCGAGTTACACCCCCAGACTCAACATTCATTTTTATCCTCTTTGTTTTTAGAACTTAATAGTATAATTCAATATATTATCATGTATACATGTTATCTAGAAAGGGAGACTAGTTAAATAGTTAAGAAAACTAAATACAAGAACTTGATCAATAGTCATTTGAAACCTCTTAAATACAAAATAAATATCTTTTATATCATTGAGTATTTCTATAACAACATTTTTTAAATAATTCTACTTGCCATGCAATGTTAACTTTGATACTGTATAAATCTATTTATTAATCCTGGGGAGAAGGGATTTCATATTTTGTTCATTTACCTCCCTCCATATGCATGAAAGACAACAGATTCCTTTCCTGTACTAATACAGCCAGTGATTGTCTCCAACATTCCAGAGTTGACCATTTTATACATTAGTAAACGTGTCTTAGGATCAACTGCTTTTTCCTGCAAAGATAAAAAAATATTGTAAGAAAAAATGACTTATAAAACATTTTCTGATGGCAATTATCTAGAATATAAGTAACTATAAGTGCTGGTGAGGATTTGAGGAAAAACATTCACTCATACATTGCTGGTGGGACTATGAATTGGTGCGACCACTCTGAAAAGCAATATGGAGATTCCTCAAAAAATGTGGAGTGGAACCACCATTTGACCCAATTATCCCACTCCTTAATTTATACCCAAAGGACTTAAAATCAGCACACTACAGTGATTGCAACCACATCAATGTTTATAGCAGCTCAATTCACAATAGCCAAGCTATGGAACCAGTCTACATGCCCTTCAACAGATGAATGGACAAAGAAAATGTGGTATATATACACAATGGAATATTACTCAGCCTTCAAAAAGAATGAAATTATGGCATTTGTGGTAAATGGATGGAACTGGAGGCTATCATGCTAAGTGAAATAAGCCAGTCCCAAAAAACCAAAGGCTGAATGTTCTCTTTGATATGTGGATGCTAACACAAAATGGAGAAGAGACAGAGGTTCATTGGATCAAACGGGAATAAAAGGAGTGGAGATGGGAATAGGAAAGACAGTAGAATGAATCAGACATAACTTTCCTATGTTCAAATATGAACACACAACCAGTGAAACTCTACATCATGTACAATCCCAAGAATGGGATCCTAAATTGTACTCCATGTGTTATGTCAAAATACACTCTATTGTCATATACATCTGAACAGAATAAAATAAAATATTTTCTGAGCCATTAAATAGAGACAGGGTCTCACTGAGTTGCTTAGCACCTCGCCCTTGCTGAAGATGGCTTTGAACTCAAGACTTCATTAGCTAATAGCTAACATTCAAAATACATATTTACTTTTTAAAACTTTATTATTTAATTTACTTAAATATATATACAACAGGATCTTAAGAGTGCCGTCAAGATACAATTCATATAACTCTAGTATCTCTGAAAGTGAATAGCTAAAAGTACCATTCCAAGTCAGACACTGAAAAGAGTCAGATCTAAGATGAGGGATGGGGGCTGGAGATCTCAGGGTTTGAGTTCAGATAGGGCTGTGAGGTTAATATGGGTTTGGTGAAAGTCCTAAGTTTGTGTTGCAGACACTGTTTCTGTAAGGGACATCCTCTCAATGTCAAGGTTTCTTGAAGGCTGGACTCAAAGGGACTGACTTCTAGGGCTGACTCCAGAGCCAAGATCACCAATGTCCCAAGGGAAAGAGAGCTACTGAAAGGAGATTGCTCAACATGGGCAGTTTGGAGGGAGTTTTGAGAGGAGTTTCTAAATGGAAGACAAAGGGCAGAAGGTGAGCAAAATCAACTCAGGCCCAGCCTCCCCTCCAGCCACACCCACCCACAATCTGCACTATAAGTATCGGTTAAGAGTTTGATCCTCAGCACCACATAAACATCAACAAAATAAAGGTATTGTGTCGAAAGAAAGAAAGGAAAGAAAGGAAGAAAGAAAGTGAGTGAGTTCATCTGCTGCACCTCCACTCTCCTCCGGTTTGCAGTGGGCCCTAATGCAAAGACTCTGAGGGAGATAACTCCCAGGTGCTCAAGCTTAAGATCATCAGCAGAACCATGCCCCGACCATGGGCATCACCTTCCTCCTCATCCCACTTCTGGCAACCTAGTTCTTTCTTCCCACTTGGTTGAAAGAGATGGGACAAAGGTGGAAAGGAGACTTTTGGCCTCTCCAGGGAAGCCTAGTCATGGAGTCTGCACCATATTATTTGCGCCTGCTCCCTCTGCTCCTTCCTCCCAGGTAGGTCACTGACTTGGGCAGGTATAGAGACAGCCATGGGTTCTATAATGGCTCTGGTAATGTTTGGTGCCAAATTCAGGCTCAGGACTCTGTCCACTGGTACCTTTCTCCTAACTTTCGGTGCCCTCTCTCTTTGTCCCCCAAGAGAGACAAAGATGCTCTTTGAAAAAGCAAACTGAAGCATGGGAAGCACCAGCACTACTCTTTTGCCTGCTGCTCCCTTCCACTGTCACAGCAGTATGTTTCCCTTCCCTACTCCCAGGATTGCCGTTAGGGTTAGATCCAAATAGAGAGTAGATACCCCTGGAGTGAGAGGCAACAGACAAAGGTGGCAAGGGATGGGCACTGGGGTACCTAGCAGGATGGAACATACAGACACCGTGTCTCTCCATATAAAGCACAGAGTCCCTCTCCTTCCAAACTCCTGGCTTTTGACTTCCCCTTCCTGCTTTAGACCCACTCAGCACCAGGCGAGGCCCCACCAGGCCTCCCTGGCCCCATCTGCTCTACTGTGTAGAACCTGCGCAACACACGGACACTTCTGGAGACCATGAGATGTCTCCTTCCTTCCAGCGCTGAGCCAACACCAGACACACAGGACCTGTGCCCCACCCCACCCCTGCCTCTAGGGTCTTTTTCAAGAGATTTGGCTGTGATTTTCATAATCTGTCCTTAATTTAAAAAAGTAAAGTGGAGATTTAAAAAAATAAAACTGAGATACTAAGGTAAATCAAAATCTTATTTTATCACCAGTTTAAAAATCTCTAACATTCCTACCATTTTTCTAAATATTTAACAAAATTAATTTATTATCAAGATGGTAGGCATTATCACCAAGACTTCATTAGAGACAAGTTGCAAATATTTCAATAGGAAATAAACGTTTTAAAAATCATGGGACATTCAGATGCAATGTAAATTATACAGTCCAAATTAATTATGACCATTAAAGTGTAAGTTTTGAATAAGCAATTAATAACTATTATGTTAAATCTGAAAAGTCAAATAGCAAAGCCATTTAGACTATATTTACATCTTTGATTCAAAAAACCAATCCCATGGAAAAATATCAAACATAAAATTTTATTTTGTTTTTCCTCCTAAACAAAGTTTTTGGGGTTTTTTTTTTTTGGTACCAGGGATTGAACTTAGGGGTACTTGACCACTGAACCACATCCCCAGCCCTATTTTGTGTTTTATATAGAGACAGGATCTCACTGAGTTGCTTAGCACCTCGCCTTTGCTGAGGCTGACTTTGAACTCACAATTCTCCTGTCTCAGCCTCCCTAAGTGCTGGATTACAGGCATGCGCCACCATGCCTGGATAAGTTTTCTAATATGAATCTGTTAAAGAAAAAAATCTAAGATCCTTACTGCAGTAGAATGTTCCTTCTTCTCATGGAGGCGGGCACTTCGACGTTCCTCTGAGTAGGCATGTTGTTTTAAAGCATTGAAAACATGGTTTGATAGTTTTAAATCCATTCCAATTCCATCTCCTACCTGAAATCCAGGTGCAAACTGACAAAAATAGAAGAATTAGCATGTAAATATTTTTAGATAGGAACAGTAAAGCAAAACAAAAACAGTGAGAAGATTAGTCTTTACTTGGAACAGATTTCCTACTCAATAGATAATCATGCTATAAAAACAAAACCCATAGGTACTACACTGAAAAATAAGAGGAGCAATGCTGCTAAAAGGAATTACAGTCCAAAGGAAGACATTTATTCTATGCACAGAAAATGTCCAATTATACCTAAAATTAAGGTCTTTCAGTATATGTTTTGAATCTTATTTTAATATCAACCAAAGAACTATATTGTGAAGGCGACACCAAACCTTACCAAAGAAATCAATCATAATTATTCATGAGGATTAAGTTAGCATAGCAAGTTATGCCATCTCATCCATGACAACTGCACTGTAGAGCTGCAGAGCCCAATTAGATAGCCACTAGCCACATCTGGATATTTAAATTTGAGCTAATTAAATTGAACTTAAAATTCATTTCCTTAGTAGCATCATCCAAACTTGAAGTGTTCAATAGCAAAGGTGGCTACCATACTGGAAAGCACAGAAATAGAGCACTTCCGTTAACACAGAAAAGTTTTACTGGATGGCAATGTTCTTAAATCAGATATGGAATATTTCTAGAAATTATATAACTTAATAAAATATTTACTTAACAAGCATTTGTGTTCTAAGATCTAAATGTTTTCTGTTAATTATATTATGAAGTTAAAATGTTACCTTTTTAAAATTACATTTTATTGCTGATTTTGCAGGAATAGTTCAGGCACAAGCTAAAAAATTAGGTAAGTGTAGGGTTAGAGGTGGTAGAGGGCTTGCCTAGAAGCATGATACCCTGGGTTCAGTCCCTAGCATTGAAGGGGAAAAAAAAATCCAAAAGTATTTCTCCCTCTCATTCCTAGCCCCATTTATCACTGTTATGTATTTCTTGGGTAGAAGTGCTATTTATAAAAATGTGAAGAATGAATGTTATATAAGAACTATTTCTTAATTTTAGAATCAATGTAAGTCAACTTAATTTTTTAAATAATATAAGATTTTATTCTCAGATACTTTATATTCACAAGTGGCTCAGTTTCCATGATAGTTATATTGTCATCTAAACATCTGACATCTTCAGAAAGAAAGAGTTAAAAATTTAAGATATTGTGCATAGAATCCTGTTCTTGAAACACTCAAACAAAACTCTTGATTCAGAGATAGGTACTCTCTGTAACTTACATTTTCCATTCTTGCTGTATTCTTTCTCCCACATACCACTTCATCATGTTTGGTGGTGATATCTTTTCCTTTTCCAATAAAACCCTTTTTGGGAGTAGGAACTGGTTTTGCTAAAGGCAATTAAGACAGGCCAAATATATGAAAATAGCAAAAACTAAATTGCTACATTCAATGCTACCTGAACATTTTAATTTAATGGAGTAAATCATTAAATGAGATTGAAAAATAAATATAAAACTAAAATAATTTACTGGAAAAATTAGTCTTCTATACTCTTCCCCAGAAACTAAAAAGCTTTGATACCTGGTATGTAGGGATCATCACGAGTGTCCTGCCAGTCAACCTCATCTTCAGAACTATCACTGTCTTCAAAAGGATGCACTTTTCGATAATTTTCAAAGGAAATGGAAACTTAAAAGGAAAAAATAGTTGAAGATTTATTTAGGAGCACAGTATAAGCATTTTCTACAATGCAGTTATCACAATAAGGTAATAATACCTTTGCTATCGCCATTGAATTTTTTTTCTTCACGCCTAAGCTGTGCATCATATTCTCTGTCAAATTCCATCTGTAGCATCTGAGCCAGCATTAGGTCGCTGGAAGTGTCAATGTTTTCTCCAGAAATAAATGGTCCTTCAGCAACACTATTCAAAATAAAGTGACATGAACTAATATAATGTGCTGGTGCAAACAGGGCCTACTAATTATCAGTGCAGAATATGCCTTTTTAGTGTTAAAATTGTATTAAACAACGGGCAAGAACTCTACTAACCCTTCTTTTCATCTTCTCCTGCCCAGGCAGCCTTAAGACCAATGGCCTACACCTATGAGAACACCAGCTAGTATAAAGAGAGCCAGAAGAGAATGCTATTGGGTCTATTAGAAAATTCAAATGGAGACCCAGAATGCATTTTTTCTGTGTTCTAGTCAAAAGAAAGATAAAAATTTATGAAAAGATAAAACTACAAACACTTCAGAACTATACCCACCTACTTCAGCTGTTACATTAACAAGAAATAACAAATTTCAGAGAAACAGTGGTTCATTCAAGATAATACAGGCTGGCTATCCTTTATCCCAAACACTTGAGGCCAAAGGTTTTCAGATTTTGGAATTTTTCCTATTTTGGAATATTTGCATAGGATTTACCAGTTGAGCATCCCTAATCTGAAAATTCATATTTGAAATACTCCATAATCTGAAACTTTGAGTGTCTTTTGAGTGACCAAAACTTTTTGGGTTCTTGAACCTGTGCATCATATTCTCTGTCAAATTCCATCTGTAGCATCTGAGCATTATGTGACTGAAAACCAGTCACATAATCAGGACCAAAATTCAAATACTAGTAGACTCCCAATATTGTGCTCTTTCTACAACACTGCTTTTCTAAATATATTTGCTTGTCATGACAATTATTAATCAAATCCTAACACTTTGTTGTAGTAAGCTATTAGACAAAATAGATACTTTGTGAATTTTACTTACGAAACTTCTGGAAAAGCAGCAGCTTCTTCTTCTAACTGTAATTCTTTAGCCAACTGTTCACTCATTACATCAGCCAAAGAACAGGATATTTTGTTTTGAGGGGTAGCCCATGGACACTATTTAAAAAAAAAAAAAAAGACTCATAATTAACTTAGAAATAAGGCTATCTTTTGAAAATTAAACTGGTTAAATCAACCCAAAATGAAAGATTAGTTACCTGAAGAAATTATCTTAGAAGTAAAAATATCTTCTAGCTCAATTTAAACAAGGCTAAATGCAAACTAAAACAGCCCGAAGTACTTTCTGGCCTGTTCTCATGGTTGAAGGCACCAGGCCAAAGAGTTCATGTTCCTCCCCTTCTTCCAATTCCTTGCTTACTGAGCAACCTTTGGCAACCTCTGGCTGGTGATTTGGCTTTCCAAGTAGGTTTTCTCATAGGAATAGACCATACCACTAGCACAATTTAAAGCCCACTTAGAAGTTACACTTAGTTCTAATTTAAGCATTAAATCTAGCTAAGTATAAAGCGTGTCTACTTCTCAAGACATCTTGCTAAAATAAAACCAGTAAGAAGAAACCACAAAAATTACATTTTTGAATTTCAGAATTTGAGAGACAGACTCTTGAAACAATATAATCATATCAAAATAATACTGAGATTCTTCTTGAGCTGCTGGGCAATGACATCACTGTCTCAGGATTTTTTCTTTTTTGTCCTGGGGTTTGAACTCAGGGACACCTAACCCCTAAGCCACATTCCCAGCCCTCTTTTGTCTTATTTAGAGACAGGGTCTCACTGAGTTGCTTAGAGCCTCGCTTTTGCTAAGGCTGGCTTTGAACTCGCAATCCTCATCTCAGCCTCCCCAGCCACTGGGATTACAGGTGTGCACTACCACACCCGACGGTCTCAGCCTTCTTGAAACGCAGATTCTAAATTTATTTCACTATTTTCCTAACCTTTTTGCTCCCTATCTCGCACCCTATCTTTACACCAACAAAATCAAAACATTCAGATTTGACTGGTTCCATTTCCTCACCTAGATCTCTTTTATTGTTTCCCATCGCCTTTGGGATAAAGTTCACACTCATTCCTTTACTAAGTATCTAATATAGAATTTATCATACAAAGATATCTGTATTAGCCACAAAATTAGTTAAACAAGATTAGTCAGCACAGGCTCTCTACCTAGTGTAAGAGCCTTTTGGCCTGGCTCTGAGAAACAACTGGACAACTGACCCTTGTTCAGGTTTCATAGCACTATGGCTCAGAAACTGACTTAGCTCAGCTGTTTGGGTGGAGTATCTAGGGGTGATAAACAATGATAACTATATTTATGCCCGAGTGAATCAGAATCAAGTTTTGTCTAGCTCACCCTGAGATTGAGGAGGTACACCTGGTCCCTAGCACATACCTACATTTGCCATCGCAGAATTTATCCGGACTTATATAAGGCCAGACCTGGGGAGAACAAGGCAGCTTCCTGAAGTTCTGGTGTGACTCACAGTTTATCAGCTATTGAGTACTCTCCTGATAAGTCTTTTGTGGTCTGGAAGCTTGAAGTTCTCTGTAATTTACAAAACATAGCTAATCTTTTGACTACATGATTCTGATGATTTCTTTCTGCTCCTTAACCTAGAAATGCTTGAACCAAAACCAATTAGTTTTGGTTCAAAGTCCAGGTTCCAAAAGGCAGATAACTATATTTTCTAACTCAGAATTCTCATTCACATTTTTTTTAAATATTTTTTTAGTTGTAGATGGACACATTATCTTTATTTATTTTTATGTGGTGCTGAGGATCAAACCCAGTGCCTCACGCATGTGAGGCAGGCACTCTACCACTGAGCTACAATCCCAGCCCTCTCATTCACATTTGACAATGACTAATAGCATATCAGAGAGTATTTCAATATTCCCCATATTTAAGCAGCTTAGCTAAAAATATTTAACTTACACAGATTATTTAAATCATACCACAACCAAGTAGTTGCAATATCATTCCCATTTTAAAGGTTTGGAAACTAAGATAAAGAAAGGCTTTCTAAGTCAAGACAAGACTGTAGGTGGAAGTGCTGAGACCTGACCCAAGGCACTAGGACTCAAAGAGCCTACATTTCTTAGTGTTTTACTGCTGCTTCCCTTAATTGCCTTCCCTGGAATGTGAGAAGCAAATTCCTTTATTGTCTGCAATATAAACACATTCCTCCGCAAGGAATGCCCTTAACCACTTGCCCTCACTTATTTTTCCATACCCAACACTCATAGATCCTAATTATACACCAAATATGGCACATTTCACCCCTCCATTCCTTCACTGATTCTTTTCTCTCTCAATGGGTTTTCTCCTCTAATTACATCAATTAAATGTTACCTCTTCTTTTAAGACTGTCTCTATGTCACCAGACAAGGTTGGATTCTTGCCTTTGTATACCCAAACACTGCTACTGCAGGATCCACTGCTAATTAGGGTTCATACATCAGCATTAGCTCCTGGCAGGGTGGAGTCTTCTCATCTCCAGAGCTAAGCATAGACTTTGGGACATAAAGCAGCATTCAAGTACTTATTGAATAATGTGCTGCAAGGAAACGGTACTGAGTTAATAGAATTGCCAAGCTGGTGCCTTTTGACATCCCTACTATTGTGAAGTTCTTTCCTCTACCCTTGCCCACCCACTTCTGAGGCTTCTAGTCTTTTGTCATATGTGAACTAATTCTGCAAAGATATTAAAACATTAGTTGACAGTTTCTTGGGGCAAAAATTATGGGCAGCAATTTTGTCACTTTGAGGCAGAGTCCCTATTTCTAAGAGTCTGGATCAGAAACAGAAATACAGAGACCACATATAGCACTTGGACACCCCAACGGCTCCCTCCTACTGACCTTGCTCCTCAGAGTCACACTTTAGAGCTACATTTCCCGTACCTCTGCTGACCAACTTGGCTGGGCCACCTCACTCTGAAGCAACTTCCTTAGGTGAGGTAAATAAGTAAGGATTTCAGAAGGGCTGCCAACTCCACATTTTGAAATCAAATCAAACTCTTCAACCAGTCATCAAAAGCCCTCCATAAAAATTTTCCACACTCTTTGAGGGACAGCTTTGGAACAGAGAGTAACTCCTTAGGCTGGTCCCACAAGACAAGTGGTTCATCTCACTAGGGGGACTTTGGAAAATTTACTGAAAGTTTCTCCTACAAACAGGCACCAGGCAATAATATATTGGAAAATCCCCTGTCATCATCCTGTGACTCTTCAAGTAAATCACTCTTTATTAAATGTTAAAATTGTAATGATAATAAACCCAAGGCAATGAGGGAAAACTCACAATCTTGCTCTATCCTAGCTATCCAAAGTCATTTCCTACTATTCTGTTCATCAATTAACTCCCCATAACATCAGCATCTGATGAGAAATCCCACACAGTCCTTTCTAAGCCCCTAATTAGCTGCATGAGTTTTTTTTTTCACCCCATTGCTAAAGAACTCTAAGACCCATCCTGTTTTCCTTTCCTCTGGGAAACTGCCAATGACCTCTGTTCCTCAGTGTTCTACTTTATTACATTCTCCCATCCCTGGCTGGCTGATGATTAGACAGAAATCATCCCCCTTTTCTCCCAGCTCTTAAGGATGCACCCCTTGCTGCCTGTCCCACTTTCTAAAAAAGGTTTTACTAATGACAACTATGGAAAAAGAATCAAGTCAAAAATGGCTAACATGAAAGAGGCACATGACAAAAATTCAGTCCTCTTACTTGAAGTAAACAAAACACAACCTGTAGGAAGATCCCTTTTCTAACCAAACAGCCAGGAGATTAAACTCTAGGCAGAATATTAGAGTAATTTCACATCTCAAGACAAAGGTTTCTGGAACAAGTGATCAGATCTACACAATACTATCCATTTTTAAAAACATTTTATACTAGTTTTCAATTTGTACAAACCTAACAAAGACAGTACAGTTCCCAAATACCCTATATCCAGTTTCCCCTACTATTAACATCTTGTGTGTCATACATTTGTCATAATTAATGAACCAATATTTATACATTATTAACTAAAGTCCATACTTTACTCAGATTTCCTTGGTCTTTCCTTGATGACCTTTTTCTACTTCAGAATCCCACCTGGACAGCATATTACATTTAGTTGTCATGCCTCCTTAGGCTCCTCCTGGTAGTGAATTTCAGACTTCTCATTTTTGATGACCTGGACAGTTTTGAGGAGGACCACTAACACATTTTTCACAGCTCTCTTTCCAACAGTTATATACTTCCTCACTTTTGTCTCTAGTTTACCAATCCTTCCTTCTTGCAACAGGATCCTTTTAGAGTCTGCAGAGTCAAAATTTTCATAATAGTACTAAGACATTTTGTTTCTTTTACACTCATTCTTTCACATGTGGAGTTGTCCCAAGTCTACATCATATGCGATGGCATCATCACTGATGGCTAACGGAATGTGTGCTTGTGTATTCTTGCATTTTCTAAAATTTTCTAAAGCAGCAAGTTTAGGATATAAATGTGCATGTTTAGAGATTAACTCAATTCATTCTCAGTATTTCTATTGTACTCCTATACTGCAAAGATGAATTTTTTTTCATATACTTCAATTCAAACATATTACAACAGATTGAGTGGAAAACAGAAAAAAAAGAGATGAAAATCTAGCTGTCTTCTGAGTGAGATGTTAAAGAGATTTTTAAAAGTATAAAATAATAATATTCTCTTCACTAATTTTGTTTTGGAGGCTTTTAAAATATAAAAATGTTATGCTAATGTGACTTTTAAATAATTTATTTCTCAGTTTTAATTTTAGCCATGAGAAACATCAATAGATATAACCAATATCAACAAAAGTTCTTTGGGATCTTAAATGATTTTTTAAAAAATGGTATTGGGAGGGGTAGCGCACTTGCCTCGCATGCATGAGGTGCTGGGTTCAATCCCTAATACCACATAAAATAAAAAAATAAATAAATAAAATAAAGATATTTTTTAAAATGGTATTGGGAATTGAATACAGGGCTTTGAACATGTTAGGCAAATGCTAGACCACTCAGCTATAGCCCCAGCCATAGTTATTTTGACACGGGGTCTAGCTAGGTGGCTCAGACTAGCTTTAAACTTGCAATCCTCTTACCTAAGTCTCACCTGGGATTATACGTGTGAACTACCACACCTGGCTTCGATTTTTAAGAGTATAAAAAGATCCTAACCAAAAAGTCTTAAGAATTATTAGCCTTAAACCTTCCTTCCATTTTTCAAAGTCTTTCTCAAATGTCTACCTGCTTCCTCCATTCACTCTGATTTTCTACAAGTTTAGAGAAGGAAAAGGGTAAGTGATACTTTTGACCTCTTTTTAATAGTTTTGTTTGTTAAAACCCTGTCTTTCCAACAGAACATCAATAAACCCTAGGAGCATTTTTTTGTTAAATGATGAAAATGGAATTTTGTGGTTTTGATGATGTACACTTAAATGACAATATGACATAAAATGTTTTCTTACTGAATTAGTTAAGTAAAATTGGTTCTGAGGTTAGACTCTATTATGAACAGTTTGTTTCATTTGACATTTTTACCAGCCTATGTGGATGTTTAAATGCAGGAATTTAACATGTATATATTTATTAGTCTACTGATTTTGTTCTTTTATGCCCATTAATCACATTTACCAATGGAATGTCTCAGAGTTTTCCTAAAGTTGTATAAGAAATTTTAAAAACCAGGCATGGTGGCGCAGGCCTGTAACCCCGCAATTCAAGAGGCATAGGCTGGAGGATGGCAAATTTAAGGTCAGCCTGGGTAATTTAGCAAGACGGCTCAAAATAAAAAACAGAGCTGAGGATGTAGCTCAGTGGTGAAGCACCACCAGGTTCAATTCCCAGCATCACCAAGAAATAAAAAAAGAAAACTTCTATAAAATCAACTTTTCTTAAGAACTATTTACCTCCTTTTATATTAAGACCAAGCCTAAAGGTTCAATAAGATTAACAGGTAACCTTTTAAATGAAACAAGTGTTCCGTGTTAGCATGCAAAGGGCAATTATGAAGTTAAAATTGCTGGATTTCTTCACAACCTAATTTGAGGAACACAAATCCCCAGGGAAGCACTTTTGCTCTCAAGTAACTCTCAATAACGTGGCAGAAGTCTTTTCACCTATCTAATGAAAGTAACATGAAAAGGTGTAGCCTGGAAATCAGAAACCAGATGTGAAATAAAGGTTTAAGTTTGCTATTCTACAGAAAAAAATTGAACGTTAAAGCCTAAGCATACAATGAAAATTCATAACCGTTTCACAGTATGTAGTATACACTTTCGTATTAGCGTCGGAGGAGAGAGGGTGTGCCCGCGTTTCATACCACTGCAAAAACAAGAAATCACCGAACTGGGATAACCACACTTATCAAATTAAGAAAACGGCTTCCTAAAGCAACTTTCCGTCTAGCTTTCTATGAATTGGGTTGTCTCACTTGCCTGTGAAAAACAAGATCGTGCTCGTTTACCCGCAAGTGTCAGCGTCTGTAAAGGGAATTATACGTATATGCTACAGAGACTCAGAAAGCAAGGTGGGGAACTAAGGACAGACCCCAGAACACCCAGGGCCACCAGCGCCTCTTCCCACTACCACACTCCAGCAGCCCAACTGCGACTCCCAGTTCTCGAAGTCGTCGGGGTCCCGCCCCTATAACTTCCCGAGTGACTTCTCCCAGCGTTCCGAGAGAACCAGCCCAGATGACCAAGGCAGGTACGGCAACAGGGTCACCACTCACCTTGCTGGGTCCCCAGGCCGCTGCCCTCCCAGGCTCAGGTGATGCCACTTCGACCAGATCCATTGGGGAAAGAAGGCAGCAAGAACAGAACAAAGAGGTGGCAGGACGAGGAGCAGGCTCTGCCGAGGAGAGAGGTGGCAGGACGGGAAGCAGGCTCTGCCAAGGAGACAAGCAGGGAGGCGGCGACCTGCTGCTGGTGCCGGAGATAAGGTGACAGATGGCGGCGGCTACCGCCGCGTCCGGAACTAGACTTCTTCTCTTCCGCCTTGACGATTGGAGCACTCGCTTCCGATTGGCCTCACGTCCCTGGCTCCTCCTTCAGTCTTCTTGCCCCGCCCCTTGTAGGAACGCACTTCCGGTCGCTGCGCGCTAGACTTGGGGCCTCCAGGATGGGCTGCCTGCTGCAGGTGGTCTTGGTAGCTCTGGCCTGTTTGGGCGGGGCGGGGCGGGGCGGGGCGGGGCATGGCTTCCTCTGGACCCGGTTCTGCCCTGCCCAGACACCGCCTTCCCGTTCCTCCCTTCCTGGTTGTCCTAGATTGTCACTGAGTAATTAAACTAGATTACAGTGTGTGCACTATAAATAAACAAACGAAGCGTTCTCTGCTCGTTCAGTATTTCCAGGTGTAATTCTAAACCGGGATGGACTGAGAGACAAAATGGCAGATTTAGAGAGAGAAACAGGCCTGAAGACAGTCAGATTTGGTTATTAGTGCAGTTATTGTTTGTGTGCAGCATGTGGAAAGCGAAAATTTGTAATGTGTTGTATTACACTGAGCAAAAATAGGACTGCTTAAGAAAAGTTTTGATTCTGCGTTTTGTAGGGAAATCCTCACAAAGTGACTGGATGAAAGTATTGCTTGTCACTATATCCATGTACCTTTCAAAGTATTTTAATTCCTTACTCCTTAACACTGAGGGGTAAATTCTATCCTTATCTCAATTTTACTGATAATGAAAGTGAAGTACATAGAGGTAAAATAACTTGCTGGTGAATCATACAGCTAATGAATAGCAAAACTAATTAGTGTTGGACCAGGCAGTCTATTTTCAAGGACTAGTTCTATGTTGTCTACATAGTGACTATCCATATATTCTAGAAATACATACTGAAGAACAATTTTTCCTAAATCTCACTTCTGAGTCAGGAATCCCTTTATTGAGAGCCTTAAGATAGAGATGTTAACGATTCCATTAGCACACCGTCCTTGATTCCTTCCCATTCCAGGTCAGAACATGTTCTGAACCTCCAAAACACTCCAAATAAAATAAAGCAAAGTTATAGGTATATAACAGGATACAAACTTAAGCTTGGCATATGTTGCTTGTGTATGTGGGTGTGTGTAAATTGTGTCCCCTTTTAGTATTCAAAAGGTTAAAATTAAGGTACAAATAGTTGAGAAAAAATGTGTGTATAAATGAAACAGACCTCTCAGTTCTGAAATAAGAAACAGGAGAGAGGTAAGCTAAGAGAAGTTATTGGAGCTGTCTATTAAATTAACCAAGAATTTATAAAGAAAAGATTAAAAGGAATAGTACAAACCAGAAAGAAAGATTGAGATGGAATGTATGACAAAAAAAGTGCTGGTGAAGGGGACATATCAAAAAAAGGACAAGAAACTGGAAATAAAACTAAAAATCTGAATGTTCTTTTTAGATAATTTACTCAAATTTCCATTGAGTGTTTGCTTAAGTCCTTAGTAGTGGAGTGAAACTATTAATAAAAACAGTCTGTCCTCTTGTACTTTGAGGTCCTGAACATAAGTACAATTAAATGTCAAAGATGCCACAAGAGAAGGAAGTGCAGGGCTCATTTCAGATGTAAAAGATGAAGGTCAGATCTACCCAGATATTCAGGAAAGGTTGCTTAGAGATGGCACTTGAGCTCAGCTTGACAAGAAGATCTCACATTAGTGAGAGAGCTTTAGGATGCAGCAAAGGCTTCCGTACAGAGAGAGTTGTATACAGGACACATCAGAAAGGACTAGTAGTTTGGCATGGCCAGACCTAGGGTACAACAGGGACAGAAGAAAAGATTCGGTTAAGGAATGCATATAAAGTCCAGGTCCAAGTCTAGTTTTAATGCTAGGGACTTCAGAGCTAAGTTCAGAAAAGAGTCATTAAAAGGGGAAAATAGCTGGGCATCATGGGGTGCACCTATAGTTCCTGCTGCTTGGGAGGCTGAGGCAAGAGGATTGCTTGAGCCTAAGAGTTCAAGTTCAGCTTGGGCAATAGCTCAAGGAAAAAAAGAAAAGAATAGTTTTCAGATTTATTTATATATATATATATTTATTTATTATATAATATAATATATATAATATATATTATATATTATATATCATGGACCTTGAAATCACCCAGAAAGATGGCAATATATATTTATATTATATATATTTATTATATTTATTTATTTATTTATTTATTTATTTACATTTTTGGCAGCTGTGTGAAGGTAGATTGGAACAGGTGAGGTTGGAGACTGGAAAATATGATAGGTAATCAATGAGGAGGGTTGCCTGGATTTCCCTTGACATCTTCTTTCAATGTGTTAATACATTCAATGTAATTTCAAGTCTCACAAACTTCTAACCATTTCTTTTAGGTGACTTTGAATATTCCAACTCTGATCTCATTTATCTTATTTCCAATATTTTAGTTTTGGATTTGGATGCTGATATTGGAGGTGGACGTTTAAGAACTTTAGAGGTTGAACAGTTGCGGGTTATTCGCAAGTAAGAGGGAGGCATGGTGAATCAGCAGAGAGGTGAAGGTTGGAACCAGGATAAAATGTTACCTTATTGGATAGGTGGTCCACATGGACCTTGAAATCACCCAGCAAGATGGCAAATATTGGGATGGAGTGGAATTTGTGCAGGTGTCAGGGTCTTCAGAAAATATGCAGGCTATACACCACAGGCTGGTAGATGATGCTGATCAGAAGCTTGGAGATCATAACAGGATGCTCAGAGACTTGAGAGGAGACCTTTTACCTGAGGGGGCAGGTAGAGTGGTTTTCCAGCTGTCCTGGAGAGAGAATGCTGCTCCTATTCTCTGCTCTGTACCAGAGCAAAATTAATAGTTTCAGAGGACATTTGAGTTTTACTTGAGACCAGGAAGTAAGAAAGCAGGCTGTAGGGACAAATAAAGTTGATTCATCACAGGATTAAGTTACAGGTTAACACAGGTTTTGTGGCTTAGCAGTTTTAATGGTTGTATGTCAGCAGTTAAGGTACATGCCTGATGTCACCAACTAACTACATACTCCCTTAAAAAGAAGATACATGAACATTTAAAGTGTTTATAAAATTTGCCTTTTACATTCACAAATATTAATAGAAAAAGTGTAGTTTTGTGATTTCATTGTGCGTCCTTGACAATGGCCATTTTAATGTGAAGTGAAGTGAGCACAATGTTCAAAGTGACTCCAGCTTTTACATCCATCATCCCTACTGATGAACTCACTAGTGCTCAGCAGAAATAAAACTATTCGAGAATTTGCACTGCTAAAACACATGGAATCAGCAGATCCTTTGGTCTCTAAAGAGAACAGAAATAAGTCTCTTTAGTCTTCAATATTGAAATTTATCACATCTATTTTGCAAGTAGCAGCTCCAGGCACTTAACAGATATTTATTAACTGCCTAGGATACCCCTAAACTCTTGTGGGAGAATCAAAGAACCATGGGATTATGGAGAGAGAACATATTCACACAACAACATTACATAAATAACACTTCTTTCTCAAAAGAGTGCATGATTTATTTCCAAATGACAGCTATGGATAATAAACCTTTCAAGGGGCTGGGGTTGTGGCTCAGTGGCAGAGCGCTTGCCTCGCACATGTGAGGCACTGGGTTCGATCCTCAGCACCACATAAAAATAAATAAACAAAACAAAGATTTTTTAAAAAATAAATAAACCTTTCGGGATTCGTTGTGGATAGGTGGGTGAGATCTGCAAAGGCTGCCTACCACCAAACTAGGCCACAAAGGTTGGGAGTGTATAGATAGTTAATAATATGGGCCCGTCCTTAAGTGACTTAGGAAAGGGGGGTCCATTATTGAGGAATTTGGAGAGATTTGAAGACAGTAAACACTGTCAATGTTATTGTTCGGGGCCATCTGGTGTACTAATGAGCTCTTGGTGCATCAGAACTTTCAACTTTTGGCCTTGTGAGCTTGGAACCTGGCCAGTTCCAACCTTGCCGAGAAAAAACAACCTAAGGCCAGTTGCATAACGCTGGACTGCATATTGGGAGGGGTTGCTGTGCCTTTTTAAGTCCTCCAAAGGGGAATGAGAATGAGAAGGAATCCAACTGGGGAAGAAGGAATCCAACTGTAGAAGGAGGAATCCAACTGGGGAAGAATGAATCCAACTGGGGAAGAAGGAATCCGATGCTTTGAGTGTAGAAGAAGGAACCTGATGATGAGAAGAAGGAATCTGAATCTCACCTATGTGTTTACCCTACCCTCGGTGTTGCTCCTTTTACCCGAGGATAGGTGTTGAAGGTGATGATGATGCTTTGAGTGTACCTGCGAACCTGTGTTGTGTTATCCAGTGTTGACTCGTGAGTGCTTATTGGGCTGGAGCTGCTCTTTCTTTTCTCGTATATTATTGATTCATTATATACAATACTCAATATTGTAAAGTATAACTGTTGCTTGCTTATTGTTATATTATCTCATATTAAAGCTTATAAAACCCTTCCTGTTGTGAGGCTGGTGATTCACTCCATGAATCTGCCATATATAAATTAGTCTGAGATCCAGACCAAGACAGGGAGACCTGAAAAGGCAGAAGAACAGTATAATACTGGGCACAAAGGCAAGAATGTCCAGAGCATATTTAGTGACTACTAAATATTTACATAAGGCTGCTAGAGTGGATTGTTATGGATATGACTCAGTTAGGTTCAAATGGGACTCAGTTGTTCTTAAGTCTATTCAATCCACTGCCGTTTTTTAATAACAAATATTTTTTGCTCTCTTTAGTGTATAATTGATGTATTTACTGTATGATAAATACATATAAAAATACATAAATATATATATATACACATATATATTTATGTATTTTTTTGTGGTACTGGGCATTGAAACCATGAATTTTTTCCCCAGCTCCATTTTTTTTTAAATTTTTTTTTTTAGCTGTAGATGAACACAATACCTTTATTTATTTTATGTGGTGCTGAGAATCGAACTCACACTTGCGAGTCAAGTGCTCAACCTCTGAGCCACAACCCCAGTCCCTCCCCAGCCCCATTTTAAAATTGTTTTTATTTTGAGACAGGATTTCACTAAGTTGCCCAGCCTGGCCTCAAACTTGCAATCCTCCTGCCTCAGCCTCCCACGCCACTGGGATTATAGGTATGTGTCACCATGACTGGCTGCATGATTTTCTAAAATTGATACATGATGCTCTGACTATAAGAGATAAATAAAGTAAGAATAATTTTTAATAGAAATATATATTTGGTTCTACTTACATGAGGTATCTAAAATAGTTAACTTCTTAGAAACAGTAGGTAAAATGATGGTTGCCAGGGGCTCTGGGAGGGGTAAAGGGGAAATCAATGGGTATAGCGTTTCAGTTTTGTAGTGAAAAGGTTCTAGAGAACCTTTTTTTGTTCAACAGTGTATATAGTGCATAGTATTTATGTATACAGAGTAATACTATTACAATGTATAATTAAACATGATTAAGGTGGTAAGTTTGCTTTAATGTGTTTTTTGCCACAATAAAGATCTTTGAATATGTAGCTATGTCTAAGAGTAAATCTCTGTCCATTTAGTTTGTTCAGGATTCATTGTCACTACTATATTGGAGGATTCATGCCTTACATTAGTTCTGGAGGAAAAAAAAATGCCCTTTCCAATTCTCTCCTTTCTCTTTTTATGGAACACAAATGAAATGTATGTTATACCTTCTCATTCTTGTTTTTTTTTTTTTTTTTTT
>PVHX01002423.1:125417-163299 GCA_004024805.1 Geosciurus inauris | reverse complement strand
GTCACTGGAATTACAGGCATGCACCACTGTGTCCTGTTGGTGGGGGTTTATTTAGACTTTTTTACTATGCATTTATACATATCAATGGTACCAATGCAAATATAGTATTGTGTGTGTGTGTGTCAACTTTTTTATTTCAATGAGCCCAGAAATACACAAAAATAGATAATATGATGAACCCCCATGTACCCTACACCCAATGTCAACAATTATTCATGGTTAACCTCTTCTATATATAGCCTTTACTCTCCTCCATCATATTTTGGAATGAATTCCCTTGACTATATGATTTTATCCATAAATAGGTTACTAACTATCTCATTAAAAAGAATAAAATATCCAGTTGATGTTTACATTTCCAATGGCTTTGTACTGTTAAAATTACAACAATCCACACATAGAAACCAGTTGACATTTCTCTTATCTATTAATCTGTAGTCTGTTTGAGTCTCTTTTTTTCCCCTTGTAATTTATTTGCTGGAGACAAAGGGTTGTTTGTCCTGTAGACTTTTCCGCCTTGGATCTTGCTGAGTGTATCCCTAACATATGATTTAGCATGTTCCTTTTTCTCTGCATTTCCTGTATTAAATCCAGGCATCTGATCAATTCAGCTTCATTTTTTTGTGGGAAAGACCATCTCCTGGATGATTCCTGGTGTGTTTTTCTATCAGGAGACACAAGCCTTTGTTATCCATTAATGTATTAAGGATTACAAACTAATGCTTTTATAATTATGCTATGTTTTCATTACCAACTGCTTAGAAATCAAACTTCCCTTCACCTATTACTTGACCACATAGTGATACAATTTGCACAGAAAAGAGGATAAACACTGGATTCTTTTTCTTCATTCACTCATTTACAAAATAACAAATTGTCTTACTTGCATCTTCTAATGGTAACTAATTGCTTTGGGTTTCCCACCCCACTTTAGTTTCATTCAGATCTTGTGACGCCAAACACATTTGATGTGTTTTCACCCTCTGCAGTTATTATCCTTATGAATGCTGGGATTGTTCCATATTGGGCCTCTGGGGACATCCACAGGGTGATTTTGACATACCCTGGTCCTCTGATAGCTCCCTTGCTTTCTAGCATGACCAGATGTTTGTTGCCCATGTTTTAGGTTTTCTATTCAAGATTTGCAATCAGCTATTTCTCCCAGAATATCTTTTAAATAGAAAATTGTTTATCAAGATCATAATCTTCGTACTAGAGGCAGTAGCTGCTCCTAGCTTGGTCTTTGACTCTAGACCTCTTCTGGGGCAAGATCTTGTACTTGGAGGATGTTGAACCTCCTCTTTTTACATGTGCATCTGCTTACTTACTCCCACACAGTCAATCCAGTTGTTATTGACACCCAAGGCCAGCTTCCCCACCTCCTCATTATATTCAGAATGGACCCAACTCTCCCAGCACTGCCACCATCTTCCCACTGTCACCTCCATCATTTTTAAATGCTTTGGTATCATAAACAATGCTGCAAAATATTCTCATGTGAATGCCTGTATATGGCATACAAAAATTTTTAGGGCAAAATAGACAGATTGGTTGCATTGGAGGAAATTCTGAGAACTCTGCTGGTTGCTATCTCAAAAGGCTCTGCTTTCTAATTGTTCCAAGCACCTATTCTGAGCCAGGTCCTGGAGGTGCACCACAACTCAGGCAGGGCCCTGCCTGGAAGGGCTCATGGCTGGCAGGAGAGGTCACCAGGTGATACAGGCTCAGAGTCCTAAGATTGAGGAATTCAGGAGCTGGGGGAGGACGGAGCTCAGGCAAGACTCCCTGGAGGAATTGATATCCAGGTAACAACCTGATTACAGAAGAGCAGCTGGCTAGGCAGAGGGGCAAGTGGGAAAGGATGTGCCAGGTGGACAAAGGTCAGCTATCCAGGGCCCTGCAATGGCCAGGACCATCCATGCACTAATGCTTAGGGCGAGGGTGAGTAGCACAGCAGAGAGTGAGGCTGATGCAAAGCTGACACTGGATGGATGGTAAATGGCCTTCGATGCCAAGCTAAGGACTGTTAATGTCACCCTAGGCAGGCTGTTAGATAATGGTTGCTTATACCCAGCTGAGGAAGTCTGAACCAGGAGCAGGGTGGAGAGAGGGCAGGTGCCAGTGGGTGGTGTCAAGAACTCATACCAGGCAAGGGCTCACCAGGAACTGGGCCCTGTGTAAGGAGGGGTGCCCCTCCCTCTGTCTCTCTCTCTTTTTTCTTCCTTAATTAGTAGGCTATTTTTTAAAGAACAGTTTTAGGTTTACAGAAATATTGAACTGCAAGTACAGTGAGTTTCCCTTACCCCTCTCCCAACATACAGTTTCTCCTTTTTGGGGGGATAGGATCTTGCTGTGTTGCCTGGGTAGTTTGAAGGTATGGTCAAACTATTGCAGCTACTATAAACATTATATGCAGTTTTATATGGACACAATTTTTCAGTTTATTTGGATGAATACCAAGAAGCAGAATTATGGGGTCATATGGTAAGATCCCCTTTTAATTTCATAATACATGAATACATTTGCATTGTAAAAAGTTCAACAATGCTACATGGTACATAACATTGTATACAACACCAAGAATCTGCCTTGGTTCCACCCCTAATCTCATACTGACTATACTTTTTTCTTTTTTGGTACTGGAGATGGAACTCAGGGGCACTCCAGCACTGAGCCACATCCCCAGCCCTATTTTGTGTTTTATGTAGAGACAGTGTCTCACTGAGTGGCTTAGCGCCTCATTGTTGCTGAGGCTGGCTTTGAACTCGCGATTCTGCTGTCTCAGCCTCCCTAAGTGCTGGGACTACAGGCTTGCACCACCGCGCCCGGCTTCATACTGACTATACTTTACAAGAACTGTGTGACCTAAAAATATAAGTAATTTCTTTCAGGCTCCACACCAGGAAGCTGCAGAACAACTACCTGCTTTCCAAGTTCTTGGAAAGGAGATTCAAGAATGCTTACCTGGCTAGACGTGGGGGCACACGCCTGTCATCCCAGCACCTTGGGAGGCTTAGACAGGAGAATCGCAAATTCAAAGCCAGCCTCAGCAACAGCGAGGCACTAAGCAACTCAGTGAGACCCTGTCTCTAAATAAAACACAGAAGAGGGCTGGGGATGTGGCTCAGTGGGTGGGTACCCTTGAGTTCAATCCCTGGTACAAACAAACAAAGAATGCTTACCTGACCACAGGTATGAGGGGGACCAGATGAGAAAGAGGAAGTACATAAATAGGGGAACCTCAGCTTGAGGGTTGCATTGCCTTGTGGAAGTAACATTTCACTCTGAGACATGTCTGATGGGTGAGGCGTGTGCTCAGGTGGGGGTGGCCTCCAGGTTCTGGGCATTGGCAGCTGACGGAAGAAGCAGAGCAGACCCCAGGAGCTGGTGTAGAACTGGGATGGGGGACATGGAGACTCATAGTGTGCTCAGTTCAGCAGTGGGAAGCCAGAGGCACCTCTTTGTTGTCCAGAAGAGATTTCCAGAAGGCTACTGTAGAAACAATTTGGACCTTGGCAAAGAGCACTGGACAGGAGATTCAGGTTTGAGGGGACCTTGCCTGGTGGCCTCAGAAGTGGAACCCCCAGGCAGAGGGAATGGAGGGAGACACAGCTCAAGGGTGTGCAAGACATAGGCTGAGCGCAGAGCTGAGTGTGTTGGGGACACGGGGAGAGGCTATGGGCAGAGGGCTTGGAGAGCCCGCCCTGGCCTGAAGAAACATTCCACCTGCGGCATGATCGTTCCATGACAGCGGTCCAGGCCCTGGTCAGTGTATCTTTCCCGCATGATCTAAGGCAATAAATTGATAAGAGGTTACGACTGCAGTGAAATGACTTAGATGAAGCCTGTGGAAGCTAGGCCAGTCAGTTTAAAATCCAGTTAGGACAGTGGTCAGTGGTCAGAGCTGAGGAGACGTGAAGAGTCTGAGGAGCCTCCTTTTAAACTAGTCCCCTGTTGTTGGGATGAGTTAGGAGCCTGTCCTGTTCTCACCTGTGGCTGAGTGGGAGGGCTTTTGGTTTGACATCTCTCTAACCCAATCTGTCAGAATGTGAAAATGTATTAGAGAAAAGTAGGGAAGATGACCAAGAGGGTGGAGGTAGAAAGTGGCATTTGGGCAGAGACTTGAGAGGTTTGGGGAAGGAGCCGGAGCCTGTCTGGGAAGAGCATTGCGGCAGATGGAGCAGCAGCACCGGAGAAGTGAGGGGAGAGCACGCAGCCAGCCAGTGGTGTGAAGGGGAAGGTGGGAAGGAGAGGGAGAGGACAGGTCCTGTAGGGTCGCGCAGGCGCTGGAAGGACTGTGGCTTTGACTCTGGGTAATGCGGGATGCTGCAAGGAGGTTGAGCAGAGGTGTGTTGATTTCTCTTCTTGCAATATATTTATTTGTTGTAGCAGCTGGATTATTCCCATATGTGGCTGCTGCCGCTGCAGATTGCAGTCTTTTTTTGTTTTTGGTACTGGCTGGGGATTGAATTCAGGGGCACTCGACCACTGAGCCACATCCTATTATGTGTTTTATGTAGAGACAGGGTCTCACTGAGTTGCTTAGTGCCTTGCTGCTGCTGAGGCTGGCTTTGAACTCGCGATTCTCCTGTCTCAGCCTCCCTAAGTGCTGGGATTACAGGCATGCGCCACCACGCCCAACTAACACTTTTTATTTTTAGGATGCACTCTACCTCCAGGAGGAACACAGAGTCTGCCTTTCTCTTTCTGTGATGTTAGTAGCTATTTGTAGTCATTTCTTGTTCTCTGTGGTTGACAATGACAGAATTTTCACAGTTAAGGAGGCTGGAAGTCTGAAATCAAGGTGTTGGCAGGGCTATGGTTCCCAGAAGGCTTTTGTCTCCCAGCTTCTAGAGGCTCCTGGTAATCCTTGGTTTGCAGAATAATCCCAATCTCTGCGCCTGTCTTCACATGGCTTTCTGTGTGTGTTTGTGTTCAAATTTCCTCTTACAAGGATATCAGTTGCATTGGATTTAGGAACCACCCTGATAACAGTGTGATCTCACTACAAAAATCCTACTTCCAAATAAGATAAGAATCATAGATTCAAAGTGGGCATAAATTGCAGGGTGGAGGCACCCAAAATTCAACCAAATGCATTGTGAATCACATTCACTATTTCATGAGAGGATGTGGAATGTTGATATTCTAATACTATTATTCCTTCTTTACTCATTAGTTGGAATACTTCTATAAAAAGGAACTTATCAACTCTTTGGTTTCCTTGAGTTACAGTCTATACAAGACTAGTTTAAACGTTTGCTCTTTTCCTTATTTAGTTATTACTATGCAAATAATTGGTTCTCCAGCATGCTCCAAAAGTGATCCATTAAAACAAAAGTCTTGATGAACTCATTTAAAACACATTTGGTGTGCTTCAATCCATTTGCAGTGATTATTCAGTGATTATTAGTCTTAATAGTGGGCAAATTTTCCTAGTTTTGGCCAATGGTGATTCCTTCAGTTTATCTTCTAAGTCTTTTTGACATGACCCCCATCGTTCTTAATAGTTGACATTTTCCAAAGGTAGATATGCCAATATAGCCCATTCCACTTGCTTTTCTTACAACATGGAATTGCCAACCCTCCATCTAGAGGTGCACTGTATGTTCCCTTCCCCTTTGGTGCACTTTAGTGATCTCTCCAGTGAGGCTGTGACAATTCAGTTTCTGCTTGGTGTCTTTGCCCCGACCACCCATCTCATCCCCTCCCCCTTTAGAACTCAGGCGCCATGAATTGGGAAAACCCAGGTTATGCAGAGAGGCCATTTTGACTGACAGCTCTCATTGAAGGCCCACCTGACAGTCAACATCAAATGCTAGACATATGATTGAGTTGAGCTGTCAGAAGATTCTAGCCATTTTGTGTGTGTGTTATTTGTGCATTTGTTTGTTTTTGGTACCGGGGATTGAACTCAAGGCCACTCAACCACTGAGCCACCTCCCCAGCCCTATTTTGTGTTTTATGTAGAGACAGGGTCTCACTGAGTTGCTTAGCACCTCGCCGTTGCTGAGGCTGGCTTTGAATTCGCGATTCTCCTGTCTCAGCCTCCCTAAGTGCTGGGATGACAGGCATGTGCCACTGCACCCGGCTATGTGCATTTGTTTTGATGGTATTAGGGATTGAACCCAGGGGCACTCCACCACTGAGCCACACCCCCAGCTCTTTTTCTTCTTTTGAGACAGGATCTGGGTAGATTATCCAGGCTGGCCTTGATCTTGCCATCCTCCTGCCTTAGCTTCTCTAGTCGCTGAGATTATAGGCATGTGCCATCTCGCCTGGCTCTACTAGTTTCTTGAGTTCATTTATCCTCAGATTTCCTTGGCTAAATTTTTTTCTCTGAATACTTCACGTTTTGATATATAAGACTCTCACTGTTATTAACTTTGAAATTATAATTATTTATTTAAGATTAGATAATCTCTTCAATTTAGGAGTTAAGAAGGCTATTTTAAAATTTTATTTTTCTAATTCATTATAAAATATAGACTTTTCTCATACAGTTCTCTGTCTACAATGTATTTTTGATCCCCTTAATTCTACTGTATTTTACTACGAATGTGTTTTGTATGATTTCAGCTTTGTGGAATTTATTAGGCTTTTCATTACAGCCTAATAAATACACAGAAAAAGGTTTGGAAGTTACATACTCAGCTGTTAGCAGTGATTAACTTGAGTGGGGAGTAGAACCGAAGGGCGGAGGAGGTGAGGGGAGGTTTTCTTTGTTTGTACTTTGTATGCTTTTGATTGGATTTTTCTTAACCATAAGAATTCAATCAAGCTGGCTATGGTGGCACACACCTATAATTCCCAGCAGCTTTGGAGGCCGAGACAGGATGATCACGTGTTCAAAGCCAGCCTCAGCAAAAGTGAGGTGCTGAGCAACTTGCAACTCAGTGAGACCCTGTCTCTAAATAAAATACAAAATAGGGCTGGGGATGTGATTCAGTGGTCAAGTGCCTCTCAGTTCGATCCCCAGTACCAAAAAGAATTCATTCCAGGGACTGGGGCTGTGGCTCAGTGGTAGAGCGCTTGCCTAGCATGCGTGAGGCACTGGGTTCGATCCTCAGCACCACATAGAAATAATAAATGAATAAAATAAAGATCCATCAACCAAAAAATATTAAAAAAAAATTCATTCATTCCATTCAAGCATAACACACAAACACACTTTTTTTTTTTTTTAAGTGCTGGGGATCAAGCCTAGGGCCTCATGCATGCTAGGCAAATGCTGTAGCATTGAGTCACATCCCCAGCCCAGTGTAGACCAGTGGGCAGAGCAACTGACCAATCCCACTTAAACCTACATTCCTGACTTTGGCTCGCTCTTTGGTGAGCATTTCTTAAGTACCTAACATCAGGCTTCAGGCAGAGAGAGAAGCATCCAGTCTGGACTTCCAAAGGTTCATTCTGGCTGGAGAAACCCAAGAAAACAAGCAGTTGTAGTTTTTAGCCATCAGAGGATCATGACATTGTACCTGGATTCATGATCCCCTGTATCTGCTAAATGAGCCTCCAGGAACTTCCAGGGATGGTCTAGAAGAGCGAGGCAAACTGGCTCATCAGAGAGGTAGGCAGTAGGGTTCCAGATTTCATTCCAAATGAAATCACAGGACACAGTTAAATTTGAATTAGATACATTTTTTAGTATTAGTATATCCCATGCAATATTTGGGATATACTCACAATAAAACTAGTTGCCCACCTATGGTCTTAGATGCCAATTAATCCAGGAAGGGAGAGGATGAGGAAAAGAAGGCTTGAAAGAAGATGGGTTCAGTTTTGGACTTATTTCGGGAAGATGCAGTTGGAGATGTTGGAGTTTTAAGATTTCAGGGTCTGGGTCCCAGAAGAAAGATTTGGGTTGACTAAGATATGACTGCTATGATATAGGATGTAGTTGGGGGCAGTCATGCAATGGCTGTTGAAGCCACTGTGGTGGGTGAGGATTCTTTCCTTGCTTAGGGAGGTAGGGCATCTGTGTGTAACGCCCTGGACAGATCAGCTACAAGTAATTAAAGGAAGAACACTTCCCGAGCTTGAGCTTGAGAGGCTTCCAGTGCTGTAGGGAAACCACTTTGGGAAGGGCTGACCCCTGCGGTGGGAGGACCAGCAGCAGCGCTCACAGTGTGCAGGGACGGCAGGGGGCGCCTCTGCTCTGGCAGCCCTGCAGTCAGGCCTGATGAGCAGGTTGAAGCCCCCAAGGGTTGAGCATATCTAAGGTGACCCTTGGACCCTGGACATGAGCGGCCGGTTAGGCGAGAACGGGGCTCTGGGTCAACTGGAGACAGCCCATTCGTGACAGCTTGGACCTCCAGGTTCCTTCTCTGTTCTGCACCCTACACGGGAATGAAGTGGAGTTAGAATATAAAATTGTCACCCTCCCATTCCAGGAGGTGACCCTCTTCCTCCTCAGATCTCAGGTGCCCTCCACACCCCACTCCTGAGACCAGATCAGAACCCGTTTTGAAAGGAGTGGGACAGAGGAGCTCTCACAAACATCCCTTCCTTCTCCAGGGGACCATGTGCTTCCTAGCCCCCACTGTAGGAGAGGCCCAGCAGGTGGTCCGAGCTTTCTTTTAAGGCTTCTTCGTCTAAGAGGCCGGCATGGGTGATTCACAGTGCCAACTATGCCGCTGTCCCCTTCCCCTCAATTCTGCTACTTTACCCACGCTATTGGTGGGTCCTTTGTGTCACTGCACCCTTCACTCCCCTGCTCAAGAACAGGGGATTTTCCACATTGCCAACTACAGACTTGCTTATATTCCAGAACCTCATTCTGTTTCTTCCCCAGAGCTATATGCTGAATGCTTTGGAACTGCACCATCAGCATCTAGAATGCTACCTGACACAAAGTGCTCAATAAATTTATTAGACTAGGGTGGCCCCTGTGACTACCTTGCCCCAACCTCCCAGTTGTCTCATCCTCGTTGATTTCTATTCACTTCACTTTTCCCTTTCAAGTCTAAGGCACTGCTCCAAGTCAGTGTTCTTCACTAGAATATTTTGGGGCGGGGTGTGTACTCAGGGGCACTTGGCCACTGAGCCACATCCCCAGCCCTATTTTGTATTTTATTTAGAGACAGGGTCTCATTGGGTTGCTTAGTGCCTCGCTGTTGCTGAGACTGGCTTTGAACTTGTAATCCTCTTGTCTCAGCCTCCTGAGCAGCTGGGATTACACTTGTGAGTCACAGTGCCCGTCTATAACATATGCTTGAAATCTTGATTCTTGTCTAAATTTAAAGCTTTTGAGACAGGAATTTTTATCCCTTCACCCTAGGCGTAGCTCCATCTTGCATGTGCCCTGAGCTACGATGTGTACAGTGAAAAGGCCCTGCACCAACTGGGAACTTTTATTTAATTTTTTGGTACTAGAGATTGAACTCAGGGGCACTCGACCACTGAGCCACATCTCCAGCCCTATTTGTG
The DNA here is from genome assembly GCA_004024805.1 of Geosciurus inauris. Lineage (NCBI taxonomy): Eukaryota > Metazoa > Chordata > Mammalia > Rodentia > Sciuridae > Geosciurus > Geosciurus inauris. Next base: position 153,870 of record PVHX01002423.1, on the reverse strand, counting down.
TTTTATGTAGAGACAGGGTCTCACTGAGTTGCTCAGCGCCTCGCTGTTGCTGAGGTTGGCTTTGAACTCGCGATTCTCCTGTCTCAGCCTCCCTAAGTGCTGGGATTACAGGCTTGAGCCACTATGCCTGGCCGACCGGGAACTTTTCAATCACTGCTGAAGAACCAGGCCTGCTCCTAAAGTATATGTGCTGAGGCAAATCACCTCAAACAGCCCTTGACTTGCCATAGAAGTCATTGATGGTCAGGCCCTTAAGGAATTACTGGGCAACGTTCTTTTAATATCTTCTGACACAGGAAAAACGTTCTGCATGTGGAGTTGGGTGACACCTCTGCTGGCTTGTGATTTTTAAGCACATCTTCATTTTGTTGTTCAGGCAGATGCTGAGAAGGAATGGTTTAGGCCAACAGGCGGATTTTTCTCAATTCCGTATTTTCTTGCCTAGAAGTCAAATTAGCTTAACTTTTCTGAGTAGTGTTATTATGGTTTACTTCAGGTGAATGGACAAACACAAAGGTTCTTCATTTAGCTGTAAGCCTGTGGCTCAACTCTGGAAACACACCTGTGAATGGCTCTTCACATTTAGCAAAACACTAACTTCAACGAAGGGCTCCTTTAGTGAACATAAAATTTTATACTGCAATGTTAATCGAGAAACTGGAGTAATTGCCTACAGGGTATGGGAGGTACTCAAGTCTCCCCCAGCTCCAAGGTTCTGTGCACCAGCAGTCAGGCCCAGGCTTCTCTCCCACTATAGTGCAGGCTCTTCCCCAGCATGACCACCTGAGAAGGGAGCATGGCTCCTCAGCCCTCCAGCCTTTCTTACCTCCTTATTCACAGCTGTCTAGAGCACCTAAACCTCATCAGACATATCAGATTTGGGTCCTTCCAAGTAGACAAGGTATACAGTGAACACTGCTCTTATGAGCTTGCCTCCCCCACACCATTTTATAAAACCTTTCTGAAAAAATGTCCTGACACAACTACCTAGAGCACTAGGAAAGTGGACAGCATCTTCCTTAGGTTGGTAAGCTAGGATGAAAAGATATGACATTTTTTATAAGATCTTTTAATTTCATTGCAAAGAGGGGCAGCTCAGAATAAACTCAAGATAAAACTGGATTTGTGGATAAATTTAGCTTATGAAGATTTTAGATTAATTTTGTATCAATCTGGGTGTTAAAAAATTAGCTATTGAAGGAATAGGAAAATGGAAATGGCATTAGCATTTGCTAAGAACTAGGTTCTAGTTATTTTTCATATATTGTCTATTCTTAAAACCAGCGAGGGATGTAGTGCTACCCCATCGTGCAGATTAGGGTACTGAAGGTAAGTCAAAACACTCTCACAAGGTCTGAAAATAGTGAGATAAACTTCAAATCTAGGGAAGAACCCAACTTGTACTTTACTGCCTCAGGCCTGTGTTTGGGATTTAATTTTCAAAACAGGCTTGAAGATGTATCATTTCACTAATCAGGAAACAGGCTCTATGTTTCATCCTATGAAGAATGTAAGCATTCCATGCTACTATAATTAGGCCTTCTATATTAATCAAAAGATGGGATTAACATCATCAGAAGGATAAGTGACCCAAGAATAGCATCCAATGGATAAAAATATCGTTTTCCTTAAGTAAGAATAAACTTGCAGCTGTAATCCCAGCACTTAGGGAGGCTAAGACAGGAGAATTGCAAGTTCAAAGCCAGCCTCAGCAACTAAGCAACTCAGTGAGACCCTGTCTCTACATAAAACACAAAATAGGGCTGGGGATGTGGTTCAGTGGTCGAGTACCCCTGAGTTCAATCCCCAGTACCAAAAAAAAAAAAAAAAAAGAAGAAGAAGAAGAAGAAACTTGCTGTAATCCCTGCACTTTGGGAGGCTAAGACAGGAAAATCACGAGTTCAAAGCCAGTCTCAGCAACAGCAAGGTGCTAAGCAACTCAGTGAGACCCTGTCTCAAAACACAAAATAGGGCTGGGGATGTGGCTCAGTGGTCAAGTACCCGAGTTCAATCCCCAGTACCAAAAAAAACAAAAAACAAAAAACAAAAACCTTGAATGGGCAATCTTAATCATCATTGAGGTACAGAGGGTTATTTTATCTAGAGAAAAACCACAAGAACAGGTTTATTTCATACAATGTTATTCACACAATTTTCATTTTCTAATTTATACATAATATACAAAGAAGTGAAGATAACATTTCAAATGAACCAATAAGAGCCAGGACTTAGACAAACTGGTCCAGAAACAACCCATATCAAAAGGAGACACTCGAGTTGAGCCTAAGTGGTTCTGCCCAGTTAAATTTCTTTATTCTGAAATGTCAGACTTTACTAAAATTCCATGCCAACATACTAAAAGGTAGCACAGGGAATTGGGGTGGGCAGCAAAAATGGCAGACCATAAAATTTCCACAAGAACAGGAATTTTTCTAGAATACACTTAAGTATTGGGAGGGCTGGGTTGTCAGCACTGGGAAACATGGAAACAGGACCCCTAGAGGAGGGTTGTTTCCCAATGTAACCTTCTCCAGGACTTGGAATTTTCTAAATTGCAGTGATAACTGCCTGTGCCAACAGAGTATGGTATGGATAGGAATAACTATTAATACAGGAAAGTCATTACCAATCTCCAACAAGGAAAGCTTTGATCCTGAGACCATGGGCTGATAGTGGAAAGAAAGGTTTGACACGGGGCTTAGACACTCTGAGGCTGGCAAAACAAAATTAGGAAAGGATGGAAGACAGCAGCTTTATAAGGGATTGGGGAATGCTGATACTATGAAAAGGACATGCTGATGAACCAGTGTGACTGAGAAGAAACAGTGAATGACAAGTGGCTGGATTTAATGACCTCACCAAGGAATGTTGGGTTAGAAAACTAGAATAACATCAAACATAAAAGGTATTCCTGGCACCCCAATCTTTATGCTATTATTTTAAGGTTCAAGATATGAACAGCTAAGTGATAAAACTTTTATATTCAATAATATTGTGCTCAGAAGATTTGCTTTTCTTCTGCAGACCTCTAGTAAAAAATCCTTTTCATGTTCAACTCATGACAGAGATAGCATGTTCATTTTAGTTTTCAGCATCAAACATAAATGGGTCAACATAAATGTTTATACAAAATACTGACTTCAACAAAATACAAAGCACTTTCTTTATCTTTCAGAAACTGAATATACAAAGCAAGTTTTTTTCCAAAATATTTTCATAGGCAAAGGATTAAAAACGATTTTAATTATACACATATGGTCACAATTTTGCCTTAAAAAGATTGTTGGGAAATGTACATAAGGCCGCTTGTAAATGTACATCATGTTACTGTTATAATGTCTTATGTCCAGAGAAAAAAATGTTATCATACAGATTTGCTCTTACTTGGGAGTAGGCTATTCAAAAATACAGTACTCTTCTGTACAAAGAAAAAAATCACATCACATTTAATAAGATGGAAAAAGCATTGGCCTCCTTGGTAAGCAAATATCTCAGTCCAATACTTTCTATTATGCACAATACCCTGACTTCAATTGAAAATGATCCAAATCCTAGCATGTCCTTATTAACAGAGTCAACAACTATGTTATAAAACAAAATGTTTCTCACAAGAATAAAAAGAAAGCTGGTTCATACTTCTGAAACCATATAAAGATAAAAAATTTTTTAAAAATCACTCTCAATTTGGAGAAATAAATTTACATTATACAACACTATATTGCCAGGTCAAAGAGGGCAGGGACATAAATGTACACTAAAATGCAAATGTTTCCCAAAGAGATAAAACAAATTCCATTTACAGCATGAAGGTTTACAAATGTACACCTGTACAACCAAGGAAAGTGTCACTACTAAATTAGCAAGGCTTTTATAATAAACATTGAAACAAGATTTGCTTTTAAAGTGTAAACTTACATCTATTACTACACACACAATGCATATATTTATAGGAGGCAAAAAAAGCTATCTGAATATGTATTCATGCTTAAATGTTGAGCTATCAAATTCACTTTTCAATGGCCCCTTTTCACCTCTTTCCTACTTTCTGCATCTACTAGGAAAAAGCAAATAAAGCTCAACACGTCCTCAAAATGTCTGTAATTCTATAAGCAAAACAAAATACAAATTTCCACTCTTTCTCATTGCAAACCAAACTGAAAAGTTAATATGAAACTTCTCATTTAGTGCACTTAACTGGATGGAAGTGTCACCATGATTTTGTTTTTTGTTTTCCTAACTCTTACAACCATTACATATGTAAGTATATACAATACTTCTGTACATTGCCAGAGACATTATAGGGCAGTATTTGTATTAAAAACCACATCAACTGTAAATAATGTTAAGTTCCTTTTATCTCAAATCATTTTATTCTTGTCTTACTTGCTGAGTTTTTATTTGCATGATAGTTTGTGAATTATCAAAATACAACTTAACTTTCTCTTTTTAAAATATTAATAATATTTATGCAGTTGATTGTTAATCTGTTATAAAAGGCTTCACGCAAAGGAAAAAAAAATAAGGACTATAATTCTATATACATCTCTATAAACCTGTTGTGCTATGGGGTTGTAGACCTACCAGACTGCAAGCCAGTTTTTTAAAAGAATACTGTACTTTTTCCTTTAAAAACTATTTTTGTGACTTTACAAGGTAAAAATTTACAAAATATGTGACAATTTTTTTTTTTGATACAGTTACATCATATACAGGCATTCTGTGCTTTGCCAGCAATCCAATCTGATAGGTCTCCATTCAGGGCTGAATATAATTTATAATTCACCACCCCCACCCCCCAAATATACACAAGAACCTTAAAAAATTTACAAATGGATGAATAAAGTCAATAAATAGTTTTGCATTAAAAAAAATTAAAGATTCATAGTTGAGTTGTGTTTTGATAATTCACAAAAGAAATATTCTTCTCACATGGTTAAATCATCTTCCTTCTTTTTTCCTTTACAGCATTCCATTTGGTGGTCCCCCAATAGGCCCTAGATCTGGGCTATTTTTCAAATAATATTTTTCCAACTTGGCCAGTATATGCTTCCCATATGTGTACTTGCGCAAAGTAGTAATGTGAGGTCGAATCTGAAAAACAAAAAATCTGCTTAGGAAATCTAAGTTATTTTAGGTTCTTAGTTCGTAAAAGCACCCTCAAATTTGGGTAATTTAGAGGAATAATCACAATTTAAAAATTTAAATTCAGAGTAGTTCTGATCCATTCAATTTCTCTAAGTACCTGCCCACAAAATTGTTAGATGAATAAACAAACCACTACTTTTAAACTATGTCACATGCAAACAGAGTAAAACACAATACACAGCAGGAAAGTATTGCTAGGAAGTTATAACGTTCTTTAAAAACCCCATCCTTATCTTTCTTTCTAGACTGACAAGGCTAAAAATATACTTGCTAGATTGATGAGGGTATGGTAAAATAGGCACTCTTCTCACATACTAGATAGGCAGACGCATAAACTTGCATAAGATTTTTTAAGTGCAACTTGGCAGTATCTATTAAAACATAAAATGCTTACATGCTTTGATTCAGTCATTCCACATCCAGAAATCTACACTACCCAAACATTTAATTATGCAAAGTTTTTATACAAATACTTATAATAATCTGAGTATTTAAATATGATGTTGGCTCAGTAAATTATGTAGCTGTTAAAAATAAGATAAACATTTTTGTATATATAATTTTAAGCAGAACACTGAAGTAAAAAATAGGAACTTTAGTGCAAATTGAAGACTAGTTCTTAAAAACTGGCACTATAATTAAGAGTTATTAATTATTGTATATTGACCCCCCCAGACACTTTCATGGCAGGAAGGGATCTAAAGCCTTTAAGTCCCAAGTTTTCCGATTCCATGAACATAATAATTATTTCAAAGTTACCACAGAGGTGTATTTGTTGCTCAATCAAAGTTTTTATAGGTGCTCTACCTCTGGGATAATGGGACAAAATGGGTTAAGAGATCATTTCTCTTCTGTATGATGAAATCCAAAGAGGTTACATAATTTGCTTCATGTTTCCTAAAGAAATAAATTTAGAAAAAGTTCCAGAGCATTAAAATATTATTTCTTCCAATGTATTTTTTTTCATAATAAGTTTTCCTATGGCAATTAATGATTTCTTAAACAATCTTAGATTCTAGGAGGAAAACAACCTTAAAAAGTATTAGGAGACACTGCTACGTGAGGGGGAAAAAACCCACAATTCTCTTTGGAAAGATTCAACAGGTTAGTGGGAAAATCTAATTAAATTTTAAAGATCAATGTTCAGTTCATGTATTATGCGCTAAATAAGATGGGGGATGAAAAGAATAATGCCAAACATAGGTAAACAGATGAAAAACAAATGCTGATATTACTAAACAGGTTACCTTAAGAATTTAATTAAAAGAAGATCATCTGTGGTAAGTATCCATGTTTTTTTTTATCCTGCAGTCATAGCATATACAAAGAAATCATACCTAGGCAAGTTAAACATGTAGCCAAAGTCACAGAAACTATGTATTACCTTGTGCATGATTATCTTTCTCTGAGCAGGTTCAGCCATATCAATCATTTTCTGAACCACATAATTGGCATACTGATCCTTCATCATGGTGTATAAGGCACTGTGAGGACCATCATTCTGGCAGCAAACTTCATCAATCAGTAAAGCTCTCTCAGCACGGGAGGCATGAGTAACACACTTTTCTACCACATTGCTAGAAACACAAAAACTTTGTTATTTTTTTCTTCATAGCAAGATGTGCAGGAGTTTTCAAAGAATTTGCTCCAACGTATTAGAAAACAGAAGGGGCATTAAGATGGGATTTTCTTTCTTTACAATTACTTTAAAAGCAGGAATTTGGGCTGGGCCATGTGGTGCATGCTTACTTGGGAGGCTGAAGCAGGAGGATCACAAGCTCCAGGCCAGCCCGGGCAACTTTGCAAGACTCTGTCCCAAAATAAAATAAAATATAAAAAATAATTATGGGCTGGGGTTGAAGCTCAGTGGTAGAGCGTGCCTGCCTAGCATGCGTGAGCCACTGGGTTTGATCCTCAGCACCACATAAAAATAAGTACATAAAATAAAGATATCTTCTGCAACTAAAAATATTTTTAAAAAAATTAAAAAGGGCTGAAATGTAGCTCAGAGTACAGCACTTGCCTGGCACACATGAGGCCCTGGGTTTGATCCTGGGCACCAAAAAACAAAACACACCTTTTCTCGCTGCCACCCAGAAACTCGCACCATAGGACAACCCACCCTTTTACATCTGCAAGTTTAATTATGGGTGTTAAAATTATAATCCAAAAAACGAAATCATACTGTTTAATAAAGTCTGACTTTCAAGAATATGCACTGAATATATTTGCATTTCTTCACTGGTCTTGGGGACCAGTATTTTCTAAATACAGATTCAAAAGTGGAATAAATGGGGGTAAAACCAATTATGTGTATTAAAAAAAAAAAAGGCAATGTTCTGTACACACTTTTCCTTTTGAGACTGAATCCTGCTATGTTGCCAAGGCTAGTTTCAAGCTTATGAGCTCTATCAACCCTCCTGTTCCAGCCTCCTTAGTAACTCTGACTGCAGGTATGTGCCACCATGCCTGCCTTTATGTTCTTTTTAAAGTCACTGAAAAAGATTATCCTTTAATGAATATACTTCATGCATTCTTGGTGAAAAAACTGACCCCTGGAATTAAAAATATTGCAATACCTGGCAAATTTGTGTTGACTCAGAGCTAACACTTTTCCTCTGATTTCAGAAACAATTTTGCTCTTGTCTTCAGGCCGACCATGTTCTAGTACATGCTGAATAACATAATTGCCATACTGATCCTACAGACAGATATTTAAAAATTATTTTATATCAGTTGTTCTTTTAGAATAATTATGATTCCTTAAAAAGATGTTAATCATTTGCCTCAAAATCCAGTATTATCAAGAATACAATAAACTCACTTTAGTGTTTCTATAATAATAAATTGCATTTCTTAAAAAAAAATTTCCAAGAACATACACACATTTCAAATTATTAGGGAATTTATACCTGTACTAATTGCTCTGTATGTTGGTGAAGTTCTTCCAAGATGGGTAAGGTCTGTTCTGCAGTACAATGCTCTAGAATACGCTGAATTACTCTACAGCCATAAGGATGGGTTGAAAGCACAAATACCTTAAAATAAAATAATTAAAATTTACACAAAAATTTTAAACAGTTCTACAAGGTAGACCGGTTTCCGATGAAACAATGAGTGAATTTAAAATAGGATGATAGATTCACATTTAATACAACCCCTACCATGGTAGCAAAGACTGAGAGGTTGTGGGAGAGAGTACTGAATTTATAGATAAAGATATTTTGACTGAAAGGAACCTAACCAGAAAATTGAAGGTATGTGATACTGTTGAAGAATGGAGGCAGGATAGTTTAGAGCTATAATTAAGAGTGTGTATCTTCTTTTTAATACCATTAAGACTTCTCTCCTTACCACCATCCCCGCAGGAAATTTGGAAAACATTATGGTCTATAATTTAAATAGTGAATATCTTACATCTTAAAATAATACAAACAAACTACTAAGTTTTTTCAACTTAGGAGGGGGTGGGTACGGGAAGAAACACTATTTAAATGACTATAAGAGGCAGAAATTAATGCACATTTATTGTCTTGTCTTTTATATTTATATGCACACACTGGTATTATCTTGAGACTCAAGAAAAATGTTAAAATTCAAAGTCTAAAATAATGCCCTTTGAACAAATTAGAAGCCAGAAAACCAATCTTACTTGTCCTTTGAATGCATCAATGATGAACTGTAGTGACTGTGGCTGAACACATTCAATACATTTTTGTACAACGTGGTTTCCATTCTGATCTTTCACACATTTGAGTACATGACCATCCAGTTCCTTTACCATTTCACTCTGCAAAGGAGGAGATGCCATTTAAAATGAACTAATCAAACAACATAATAGGATTAAATACTTAGGTGAGTAAAACAGTATACTCAAAAATATTTCCTTTTTTTTTTTTGGTACCGGGGATTGAACTCAGGGGAACTTGACCACTGAGCCACATCCCCAGTCCTATTTTTTGTGCTTTATGTAGAGACAGACAGGGTTTCACTGAGTTGCTTAGTGCCTCCCCATTGCTGAGGACTTGAACTCACGATTCTCTATCAGCCTCCCAAAGTGCTAGGATTACAGGAGTGTGCCACCGTGCCCAGCTAGAACAATATAATTTGGTCAGTTTTGTCCCCCAGTATTTCCCCATTCCCTTTCCTCCTCCCTTCAGTATGTATTTTAAAATTTGGAAAATCAGCATTTATCCTTGTTCCCTACTCTCAATATTCTTGTCTATTTCAAATAATTTTTTAAAATTATTTTGATTAGTTATGTGAAATATATCAGAATTATGTGACTAGAATTGCATTAAGCCTTATTTACACTTTCCAAGTATATTTCCTCGTTTAATTTATATGTGTTCTCTTTAAAAGAACTGTAAATCTTATTAAGAGGATTATGAGAGGGTAGGGGGACAGTAAAGATGATGGAATATGATGGACATCATAGCCCTAGCTTTATGTATGACTGCATGTATGTTGTGACTCTACATCACACACAACCAGAGAAATGAAAAGTTATGTTCCATCTGTGTACAATGAATTGCGCTCTGCTATCATGTAAACCTAAATAGAACAGATTAATTAATTAATTAAAAAGAGAGGATTATGAAATTACTTTCTGTTGGATTAGACTTGCTAGCATAAACAAATGCTATTGGTTTTGAAATTTTTATTATTATAATAAAACATGAGATACAACCCAAATAAATATTCAGGAATATGCATTTTGATATTACAGAAAATCAAAATTAGTGACTCATCAAAAACACACATCATGGGCTGAGGCTGTAGCTCAGTGGTAGAGTGTTTGCCTAGAACATGCAAGGCCCTGGGTTCAATCACAACCAAAGTGAAGTGACTATGACAACCCAAAACCAAAAAACAACAACAAAGAAAACCCCCATCACTTCACACTCAAATACCTTCAGTGTGAGATGGAAAGATATAGAGGGAAATAGATGGAAAGATCAAAGATCTGCACTGAAACTTTTAAATAGTAAGGAGCTATTTTAGACATCTAAAATATTTAGTATAGTCATGGAATTATTTAAAAATTGAATAAAATATTACAAAAAATTTTCTTAACTTACAATTACCTGCTGGTCAGAAGAAATAGACTCTAATGCTTTCTGAATAACACGGCAGCCATACATCTGTAAGGCTAAAGGCAGAACGTGACCACGAATACGAGTAGCCAAGGCTAATTTTTGATCCAAACTCCCAAACTGACAGAAAAGAAAGTTACATTAATAAAAAGTGACCATAATATTATTTTGTTTAACTTGAATAAGATGCTTTGAAATCTGTTCAACCTGTTTTTAAAATATACCTCCCTGTTTATTAAGTTATATTATCTACAATTTTCTTGTTACTATCACATTAACTACTGTTTAAAGTGACATTAGTCTTTTAAAGTTACACATCTTCATTTCTAACACACCCCCAATATCTTCAATACATGAACTTTGGAGCCATACATTCAGACCACTAAAAACTCTTGCCCAAGTAATGTTTAAATTGTACTGATACAACTGAAGAGAAAATCTGTCAAACCATGCTACAACAGATATATTAGGTATAAACTAAGAAATAGCTAAATTACCAAACAGAACACACAAATTCAAATAAAGACTATAGTGGTATTCATTAACTGGTTCACCTAAGACTTATTCCTAGGATTTTGTATTTTACATCAGAATTAACAAACTTTATTTGAAGTAGGTCCACGTGTGTGAAATTTAAAAAACATACTCCCCCCATACAAACCCCATTAACGTACCATTTTAATGTGTGTAATTCAGTAGTATTAATTCTACTCACTCTTGCATAACCATCACCGTTCTGTCCAAATCTTTTGGATATCTTCAAATAGAACTGCTGTACCCATTCAACAATAACTTTCCCTATTCCCCTTTCCTCCCAGTCAGTGCCTGGTAAGCCCTCATTTAACTTTATGTCCCTATGAATGTGCTATTGTAGATATTTCATGTAGGTGGAACCCTATTTTTGTTCTTTTTTGTCTGGTTTGACTTAGGTTAATGTATTCAAGGTTCTTCCATGCTGTACCATGTATCAAAACTTCATTCCTTTTTATGGATGAATATATATAACAGTTTGTTTATCCATTTACCTGCTTATTGACACTGGATCATTTCCCAACTTTGGACTACTATAAATAATGGTACAAAGGACACTGGTGTTCAAGATCCTGTTTTAATTCTTCAGAGTATTTATTTACTCTGAACCACAGAACTCTCTTTCACAGCAGCTGCACCATTTTATATTCCTATCAGCAGTATTTGAGTGTTATTTCTCTACATCCTTACCCACACTTTGTATTTTCTTTTTAAAAAAATTATAGCCATACTAGTAGGCATAAAGTAGCATCACATTGTGGTTTTGATATACATTTCCCTAATAAGAATGTTAAGTAGGGCTGGGGTTATGGCTCAGTGGTAGAGTGCTTGCCTACCAAGTGTGAGGCACTGGGTTCGATACTCAGCACCACATAAAAATAAATAAATAAAATAAAGGTATTATGCCCACCTACAAAAATAAACAAACAAACAAACAAATAAATGTTAGGCATCTTTTCATGGATTAATGGCTATTTGGATTTTCTATGGAGAAATGTCCTTTATTCATTTTTCAATTGGGTTGTTCTTTTGTTGTTGAGTTGTAGTACTTCTTTATATATTTAGATATAAAATCATCATCAGATATATGATTTGCAAATATTTTTGTATCAAAGTAACTGCTACCAGTGTTCAGAGCTTTTCTCAGCTTTAAGTACATGGATTATAACGGAATACAAATATGCATGCATGCTTACCTCAAAAAACTTCTGTATAACATAGTTGCCAAAAACATCTGTCATTAATTGATAGGCTGCCTGTAGAATTTCATTAAATACCATCTGTCGCTCGGCTGGAGTAGCTCTCTCTAACTTTTGCTGTATGAACCTTTGTGGGGGAAAATATTTAAATATCATGACAATGAGTTGAAAACAAGCTCAGTAAAACCTGTATTTCTTATTTGAGTATTATACTCCCTCACACACACACACACACAATCATTTCTAGAAATACTAACACACTTTATATGTATATAGCTAGTTCATAAAAAAACACAAACATTATGAACTATTTCTTTATAACATCTTAACTTTAAAAAACTACTATTAGATTAATAAAAAATGAACTTAAAGATGTTTAATCTTTCTTAGTTTAGTTCTTTTATGTTATAATCCATGGAAAGGAAACTATAAAGATAGCTGGTCATTTGTTTTTAATATACACATATACTAATAAATATCTTTCTAGAATATCAAGAAAATCTTAGAAGTAAAATTCAAACACAAATGAATTACTAAGTTAGCCACTGTAAGTAAACCTTGTACTTAAGAACTTTCAGTTATAGGGAGATAAAATTTGTATGCAACTATCTAATCAAAAATTACTTGTTTAAAACAACAAGTTTATCATAAAAAATACAAAAGAGAAAAGATCTCAAATTTAAAAAATGTTGAATTTTGTTTTTCCAATATCTGTCTCGAGAATGCAAATTCACACATACCACTCAAGCATCATAGCTAACATAATTAATGTAAAAATGTAAATTTTCCTACAACAAATGCAGCATATTTCGATTTTAATGAAGTCACACTGAATATCAATGAATAAAGCAACAGTCGTGTAACTAAAAAGAACAAAAAGCAACACAAAATATTTAACTACACATGTATTTTTATAATTTATTCTAATGTGAAAATAAAAAATATAATCCATGTTGGTTTTAAGAGCTTCCAACAACAGTACAGGTAAGCTAAGCCAAGACAAAAATTTACACTTCTATAAGGTAGCAATTTTCAAAGCAAAAATAAAGCAGAAAATATCATGAATCATAAACACCTACCTAGAACCATGCTGGTCTTGAGAAAACTCAACTATATGTCCAATCAAGTCTCTAAGTTGAAGGTTTGGGAAGCGGTTGTTTCTGAAATCTTCCAATAATCTACTGCGGCCAGAAGGCATAATATCAGACCTATTATACCGAAGCCGAGAAGGAGGAAAGAGCTGGCTGCTGGAGCTAAATAGACTGGAAGTGCTTGAAGCACTTCGATATTTTGCTTCTGCTCCAGGTGCTGCAGAGATATATCGACCACTACCATTTGTCAGTCCTCCTACAACAAAGCAGCTATGGTCAGCAGATATTTTTGACAAAGGTATTTCTCAAATAAAAGTTACTTATATTAAAAATTCTGTCAATAAATATATATTCCCCCATTAATTCCTATTTGTTATGACAGGAAATTAAGCTTAGAGGAGAAAATCTCACACATATACTTAATGTTATGTGGTCATATGAAAAAAGAGACCAGAAAACATCAGAAAAATAAACCTGCAACCTGGCTCTTGGCAGCTTAAAGTGTAATCATAAGATCTAACGTCATGTGTATTCATATCGATACTAGAATCCTAACAGCATCAACAAAGCTTTCAGTAACATTAACAAGTTATAAATAGCTAGCAAACAGATTTTAAGCCACTAAAACTAACTGATTAAAATCCATTTAAAGTATTAATGAAATAACATTGTCAAATCTGTACTTTCTGAGAAAACATTAAAAATATATTGTCATATATACTTCTAGTAAAGACAAACCATTTTTTTGTTAACTCAAAGTTTGAAGTTTAAAAAAAAACCCACAATATTAAATAATGTTTCAAATGACAATTTTAAAAGATTTTTAAATTTTTAATTAAAAATACTCTCCATAAAATACTATTACTTTGCAGACAAATCATAGTAAAAACCAGCAGTTATTCCCAGAGCCTTAACCACTTACGATGAATAAAAAAGCTTGTAATTTATATCCCATTCAACATAAGAAAATTGAAGGGCAGTCAATAGAAACAAAAATAAATATAAAGAAATTGTTTTCATCATAAACAGTTTGTAAGTACTTGACAGTGTCCTTTTAAAAATGAAAATGCAGAGACAATTTCAAAATGCTGATTTTAATAGTTCAGAAGAATCAAATCCGCCATCACCTGTTATTATATACCAACTCTGTTTAGAGTAGTGCTATACAGTCAGCCAGAACCACAGGGAAGAGATGTTCCCAAGGACACACTGTCAGTGCTAAGCCATACAGAGACATTAAAGACCAAAAGGAATTATGAAGGTAGGGAGCAAACAGGAGTTTTAATCCTAGAGAATGAATAGGGTTAGAGGACTTTTCTTTGACTCTCTGTTCTTACAGCCCTAGCTGAACTTTCCATTCTACAGCATATTATACATTTATTTGAATCAACTCCTCCAATGTTAAGTGGCATCAAATTACAGTAATTGACAGCTTAGATAACCTGGCACCTAGAATAATGTCTAACATAGTGAGTAGGTGCACAATATTTACTGAATGACAACTAGAAGCATAAACATTTTACGTAGCATGGACTGCCTAAGGTTTCACTGTAGCATATCTTGTTTAAAATTTGCGTAAATGAACAGTTCATCTTATACAACAAAATCACTAATAATAAATTTTTTTTGTTCTACACACTATCCTCAGTAACCACAGATGAAATATGCAAACCAAGAGTGCAGTGTTTTAACACTATCTCCATGTTATCACTACTTCTGACTCTTCCAGTCCCTATTACTTGTTTAGTTTTATGAAATGTTCATAACAGTAAATAACAACTAGCCCACTTGACCTTTAACAATGCTTAGCATGACATTTAAAAATGCCACTTTAATGGGGTCTTTATCACATCCCATGTGTCACTGGGTTTGCTCTAGCATCCTGAACCATTTTGTAGGGTCGAGCAGTTTAATTTCCAATATGTCTTTACACACATCAATTTTATTTCTCCTTTCAAAGGCTATTTTGATGATATGTAAAAACCTATGGCATCCTGTTGAATATATCCTCAATCTTTAAGTTTTCAAACCTGTATCTCAAATTTCCTTGTAGTACACCAACTGTTCACTGTCACCACCTTTTTTTTTTTGGTACTGGGGATTGAACCCAAAGGTGCTTAACCATCTGAGCCACATCCCCAGCCCTTTCTGTATTTTCTTAGAGACAAGGTCTGACTGAGTTTCTTGGGCCTCGCTAAGCTGCTGAGGTTTGCTTTGAACTCGTTCGTGGTCCTCCTGCTTGAGCCTCCAGAGCCACTAGGATTACATGTGTGTGTCACTGTGCTGGCATATCTTATTCTTCACTATCGCAGTACCACTGAGATAGTGGTAAACATAGGGTTCAATTTTATCCTTTATGTAGTAAAGATTTTCCCATACCAAATTAAAAAATGCATACTTACCCCAAGAAATGACCAAACCAATTTTATTTGGTAACTTTCAAATGTCCTGTCAGTATCTACCAGGAATGTCTCCCATATCTAGATATCCTTTAATTCTGTCCTATAAGCTCCTAACACCCAACTCCTGATGTACTCTTTGCATGGCAATTGTCTAATAAAGCTAAGCTGCCTTGAGTTTTAAAAATCTTAGACTTTCAGTTCTTTTGAAAAATTATTTTACCTAGGATACCTGCCTTCCATTAATTTTTACTCAACATTTAAAACCCACTTTATAATATTCATTAAACATTTTAAACATGGTAGTTTAAGCACTGAAAAAACCTGGGGGATTGAGGAACATTCTAACAAAACAATGGACCTATACTCACACTCTTCGAGAGAGAGAAGGTAATAAAAAACAAATTATGGCATTTGCAGGTAAATGGATGGAGTTGGAGAATATCATGCTAAGTGAAGTAAGCCAATCTCAGAAAATCAAATGCCGAATATACTTGTTGATAAGTGGATGCTGATCCATAATGTGGGGAAGGACATGGGAACAACAGTGGAACTCTGTTCACAGGAGTATAAGGGGGGGAGGGGGCATGGGGACAGTAAAGGTGGTGGAATATGATGGTCATCATAGCCCTAACTTTATGTATGACTGCATATATGTTGTGATTCTATACAACTTACAACTAGAGAATTGATGTTATCCTCTATGTACAATGAATCAAATTGTACTCTGTTATCATGTAAGCCTAAATAGAATAAATAAATAAAATTTGAAAAAAAAAAAAAAACCCCAAAAAACAAACAGTTCAAGATTGGAGAACCATGAAAAATAAATGTAATATATAATCACTTAGGGATCTTGGCTGATTGGATAATAGGCTCCCAAATCAATCTCCCTCCTCTTTATATCAGACATTGGTGAGGCAACTGGCAACACTGCAATAAAGCGGGCTGATTTGATAGTAGTATTGTTCACATTAATCTGCTGACTTTAATAATTGTGGTTACATGTGGTTCCTCATTTCAGGAAATATATACTGATTAATTTATAAATAAGAAAATTCATGCCAGTAACTTCATCTTCAAAGAATCAGAAAAATAAAATTGTGTTGTGTGGAGGGGATAGGGAGAGGATGATAAAATGAATATGGTAAAATGATATTTGGAGAATGTGCATGAAGAATATCCTGGGATTTTTAAAACACAAGTTGCGTACCTTTCCCATAGTCCTGAAATTATTCCAGAATTAGTTAAAAACAAACACACAAACAGGTCATTCACATTTATACTTCCGATGTTCACAGTCTAAAATCAGGTTATGTTCTGTACCACATGGGCTAGTCTCCACCACCACTCACCACCACTGAGCCACATTGCCACCCCTATTTGCATGTTATTTAGAGACAGGGTCTCACTGAGTTGCTTAGTGCCTCACAGTTGCTAAGGCTGGCTCTGAACTTGTGATTCTCCTGTCTCAGTCTCCCAAAGTGTTGGGATTACAGGTGTGTGCCATCATACTTGGCTTGTGGGTTTTTAAAAAAACTTTTTTATTTTTAATTTTTAGCTGTAGATGGACACAATATCCTTATTTTATTTTAATTTTTTTTTTAGTTGTAGATGGACACAATGTCTTTATTTTATTGCTTTGTATGTGGTGCTGAGGATCGAACCCAGGGCCTCATGCATGCAAGGCAAGCGCTGTACTGCTGAGCTACAATCCCAGCCCCTTATTTTATTTATTTATTTTTATGTGGTGCTGAGGATCGAACCCAGTGCCTCACGCATGCAAGGCAAGCGCTCTACCACTGAGCCACAACCCTGGCCCCTTGTGTCTTATTAGAGACAGGGTCTCACTGAGTTGCTTGGCGCCTCGCCTTTGCTGAGCCTGGCTTTGAACTTGAGATTCTCCTGTTTCAGCCTCCCAAAGTGCTGGGATTACAGGTGTGTGCCACCGCGCCCAGCATTACTTCTTAATCACTATTTGAGTAAGAGTGTACAAGATCACTAGGGCCCAAAAGCAACAAAACATGTAGCTAGTCAGCTAAGACATTCAGGTGAGCACTCATCACACAATAGTGTTCTGCCCCTTATATACCATTTACATAGGTATCTTTCAAGTCCACTCATGATCACTTGTTGACAATAAACATTTTATAATTTTACTAACAGAAATAAGACTTTACAAGTTCTTCATTAACTTATTTGAGAGGTCTATTGTTTTAGAATCCTTCCATATTAAACACCGAAGTCAAAAATACTTAAAAATACAGGGGAAAACATGGGAGAAAAACAATGCAACAACTGAAACAACAACAACAAAAATCTAATCAGCCTTTGTTTTCTAACCTCTTGGGATTATAAAGGCAGGTCCTCAATCTGTCAGCCCATTATATTCTTTTTAACAACCAACTGATCATAGATAGAAAAACAGATACTGAATTACCTTTTCTTAAGTAATTCCTACTTAAAAAAAATCTACCTGATGGTTATTCGGATAGAAGAGTTAGAAGAACAACGAATTAGATCAAAGTAATTTATTTAAAGGCTTAATTTTACAACAGGTGTCAATGACTAATTTCAAATAAAAATGGCAATTCAGGTAGATTTGGAGTCCTGCAGAGGGCACAACTACATATAGGCCAAAAAGGAGAGTATGTTTCAGAAGGCAAGGCTCTGGAAATCTTTTTTTTTTCCCAAGATTTTTTAGTTGTTAATTGACAATTATTTTATTCATTCATTTATATGTGGTGCTGAGAATCGAACCCAGGGCCTCACACATGCAAGGCAAGTGCTCTGCCACTGAGCCACAATCCCAGCCCCTGGAAATCTTAATAAATAAAAGATGATAATGCAGGATAACTAGTTTAGTTGTAATAAGCAAAGAATCAATGACACATAATGGGTAGCTAGAAAAAAATGAGTAGTCTATTTTATGGCATTAACTTCATGTCTAGCCCACTGAGGTCCATTTAGTGCTTCTAGTTCAGTATTTTTTCTCTAATTAATTTTAAAAAGAAGGTATTTGGAATATTCAAAGTAGACTTTAACAACTATGGATAATCTGACTTTCTACTACATCTATCTGCAGGTTGCTTGGTTTTAGTGGTAAAACTCAAAGTTGAGTAGTGGGACAAAAAGAATCCACAGTAGTGCTTCTTAATATGCACACAAATGACTCTGGGATCACGGTAACATATTTTTAAATACAGTTGACAGTATAAAGTAGACCTTGGGTCCAAAGCATACAGTAATTTATTACTTTGTTGAGGAAAAAAAAACTATTTTGAGTATAATTCATATACTCTCTGGACATTATACACGGCCTTGCTATCCTTCTGTACATAATTGTTTTAAAGAGGCAACCACCACTTATTGAATATTCTGTATAAGACTGTGATAGGCAAATTTGGAATAAAAGGCTACACTGTGCTGTTCTCTCCAAAGTCATTACTAAAAATGTTTTAAGCTACTCAGTTGTGACAATTTGTTCTATAGTAAACCTCCAAGTTCTTCTACCTTCTATCCATTACCCAGTTGGCTAAGAATTTAAGAGGGCCAATTCCATAGCATTGAGTTGTATCCCTTCCCCAAAAAATGATTGTTTAAGTTCTAATCCCTAGTACCTGCAAATATCATATTATTTGGAAATAAGGTCTCTGTAGGTGTTACCAAGTTAGAATGAGGTAATACTGAACTAGGATGGGTTCTATCCAATGACTGGTGTTCTTATAAGAAGATTTAGGCAGAGACATATAGAGAAAACATTGTGCTGATGGAGGGGAAGTGATATAGCTATAAACCATAGAAAAAAAGAACTGCCAGCAGCTGGGAAAAGGCAAGAAAAGATTCATTCTCTAGAGCCTTTTAAAGCATGGTTATATCTACGTACTGATTTTAGACTTCTAGCCTTTGAAACTGTGAAATAAATTTCTACTGTTTGAAGCCATCTAATTACAGTAATGTTACAGTAGCCCTATAAAAGTAATACAAATGCTGTCCTTTTTTCAATTAAAGAAAATCATGTATTAGCTATAATACTTAATGTTAAAAATGTTTATATAATACAAATGCTTAAATGATAATGAAGTCATTATGATTGAAGTTGAGAGTATTTCTTTCCAGATTAATATACAAACTCAAATGTATGTTCTTTTTTTCCATTTTTCCTCAAGACTCAGAAAATTTTATGTATTGCATTTAAAGTATAAAATTATTTTGTTTCTCTAAACTGGCAAGTGTTTGTACTATTATTTTATAATACTTTAATGTAACATTGCTATACATGAACGTCATTCTCTTAATAAACCAGAGACAAATATATCTCCATTTTACTTTTGTGACAACATACTTAACCTGAACAACTCAATCAAGGAAGCATAAGTAGTAATTAGACTGAAATTTATTTTCTTTTTTGCAATATTGGGGACTGAATCCAAGGGTGCTCTATCACTGAGCTACAAACCCCATCTGCCCTTTTCATTTTGAGACAGGTTCTTGTTAAGTGGCCCAGGTTGGCCTTGAACTTGTGATCCTCCTACCTCAGCCTCCCAAGTAGCTGGGATTTCAGGCAGGCACTATTATGCCTGAACTAGACTAAAATTTTTTAAATGTCTAAATGATTCACTTAAAAGTTTTCAGCTAAACTATGCTATATTTCATAAAAAATATTTAATGACACATGCCACCACTGGAAAATGATTAGAGTTATTAACTACATAAAAAAATTCTGGGCTGGGGCAGTGGCTCAGTGGTAGAGCGCTTGCCTCGCACGCGTGGGGCACTGGGTTCGATCCTCAGCACCACATACAAAATACGTAAATAATTTTTTTTAATTCTAATTATTGTTACCTATGTATTTTCCATATAGAGAAACCAAACTTTGTTTTTTTGTTTTTGATGGAGATTGAACTTAGGTGTTTTACCAATGAGCTATATCCTCAGCGCTTTTTATTAACTTTTATTTTGAGAAGGGTCTCCTACGTTGCTTAGGGCCTTGATAAATTACCGAGGCTGGCCTCAAACTTGTGATTCTCCTGCCTCAGCCTCTTGAGCTGTAGAGATTATAGGCATGTACCACTGTGCCTGTCAAGAAATCAAAATTTTATTCGAGGAAAGACTGAGGATAAAATGACTTTTAAAAACAAAGCAATCCTAGTTGAAAGTACAATCTTTCACATCATTTTAATAGGTTATTATTAAAAGCATAAACATGTCAACTATTATCTTAAATCTAAAAATTTAATGATAATATATAAGCAAACATAAGATGTAAACTATAAGCCAGAGTTATGTAATACAAAATAAAAATCTATTGCTTTTCTTCCTATTGCTTATGATTCTCTTCTAAAAGCAATTAAGAAACCTTACCTTAGTCTCAAATAGTTAAACATAAATAAAGGTAAAGGGTGATCATCATCACAGTGGATACTTAATAATCTTCCTTCATTCATCGAAGATCATGTTTTGTTTTGTTTTTGTTACCAGGATTGAACTCAGGGGTACTCAACCACTGAGCCATATCCCCAGCCCTATTTTGTATTTTATTTAGAGACAGGGTCTCAATGAGTTGCTTAGCGCCTCGCCATTGCTAAGGCTGGCTTTGAACTTGTGATTCTCCTAAGCCTCCCAAAGTGCAAAGATGATGTTTAACAGAACAAGTTTTAATATAAAAACTATATAGTCTTCAGTCTAGTACTGTATCAACATTTCTATCAATAACTTTCCTTGCCAATTTCCATTATTCTGTCAAACAGGGTAGAGAACTTTTATGACTGACGAACATGAAAATACTTAAAAAACCTAACCCTACTACTTGCCAAAAGAGTAAGTAGTGGGTAAGCCACTACGAGCTATCTAATATGGGCACAGGGTAAAAGTTATTTCAGCCTTTCAGATTCACTTGACTTTTCTTCGTTTTAAAACACTGCGTAATAGTTAATAAAACACCAAGTTTTATCTGTATTTTCTTTTAAATATTGCTGAGACTGCTTTTCCTGGTTGGAGAGTTATAGAAGCTAGGAGTCTTCTCTTAAACCATCATTAATAAGGACTTAAGCCATCTTAATTAAAATTCACTTGATAAATTAGGAATATTGGGGAGAATAATTTAGATCCTAGACAAACGCAGGCACATTTATTTCTTGATGGGATTTTTATCATGGTGGGAAGAGGGCTGAACTGGGAAGGTACTATGAAAAATCTTAAAAACCAAAAGTACACACACACACAAACACAGCTCCACAACTGTCATAAAACTTCATTTTCACAGTGCAACAGTTCAACATCCCCAATAAAAAAATTAGAAATCTGAAATCCAAAAGAGTGCCAAAATCATGACACAAGTGAAAAATTTTGTACTTCCACATGGGATCTCATGTGAAGGGTCTCAGTTAAAATGCAGACATTAAAGACAACATATAAAAGTACCTCATGATGCATGTATGAGGTACATGTGAAACATAAATCAATTAGACTTGGGTCCCACACCCACGATCTTTCACTATGTCTATGTAAATACTCTAAAATCTTTAAAAAAAGAAAATCAAAACTGTTATCTGAAGAATATGGTCTAGCCGGGCGTGGTGGCGCACGTCTGTAATCCCTGCACTTTGGGAGGCTGAGACAGGAGAATCGCGAGTTCAAAGCCAGCCTCAGCAACGGCGAGGCACTAAGCAACTCAGTGAGACCCTGTCTCTACATAAAACACAAAATAGGGCTGGGGATGTGGCTCAGTGGTCCAGTGTCCCTGAGTTCAATCCCTGGTACCAAAAAAAAAAAAAAAAAAAAAAGAATATGGTCTGACACACTTTAACAGAAAGTACACTGATTGAGAACCAACAACCCATCGATGTAAAAGTCTTATGTAGGATATAAAATATTTTTATAAAAATCAAGGTAGCTAGTGTGTCCTTGGTTAAAAAAAAATAGATGTGTCAATAAAACAAAGAAACAAAATTGCTTAAATTCAACTACCTTAATATTAATTGAGATCTGACTACGCTTTTTGGGGGGTACGAGGGATTGAACTCAAGGGTACTTGACCATTGAGCCACATTCCCAGCCCTATTTTGTGTTGAGTTGTTTGGTGCCTTGCCATTGCTGAGGCTGACTTTGAACTTGCAATTCTCCTGTCTCAGCCTCCCAAAGTGCTGGGATTACAGGTGTGTGCCACCGCAACTGGTGAGATCTGACTACTCTTGAAAGTTGCATAGAGGGGCTGGGGCTGTAGCTCAGTGGTAGAGCGCTTGCCTAGCATGTGTGAGGCACTGAGTTCGATCCTTAGCACCACATATAAATAATAAACGAATAAAAAAAGATCCATCAACAACTAAAAAAAATATTTAAAAAAAAAGAAAGTTGTATAGAAAGCTCTGGGACTTCTGGTTTCTAATCTGGTAGAAAAAATAAACCTAGAAGCAGTTCTAAACTTAATGGGCAGTAAATTTGCTACAAAAACCATGAAGGAAAGATAGTAATTTTATGCAGAGAATTATTATTTCCATAGAATGAAATTATTGAAGTATACTTTAAGTACTATATTGTAGCTGTTGTTTTTGTATATGCCAAACTACAAACTTGATCATTAAGAACAGTGCTTTTTTTTCCTAGTCAAGCAGAGAGGTTGGCATGCAGGCATTTGATACTGGTTGAATGAAATAAGTAAAAACTTTGATCATACATAAAAACTTTAAAAAGGTAGACAATATACTACATAAGATGAATATAATAAATAGCAATGAGTCTCAGTAATTGTAAATAAAACCTGCTCTTTAGAGTCTATTTAAAATACTTTAAAAAAACACATAAAGATCATAATCTTTAAAAAAAAAAAAAAACCCAGAAATCTGAAAAACAAAATAATTAAAAAATTTTAAGAGCTCTTTAAGGTAAAAAACATTTATTTTGGATTAAGGGTCAATTGTTAGCAAGTAAAAAACGACAAAGACAATGCACTAACATTCAAACTCACTTTTTCCATCAAGTCACAATAGTTTTAATTGTATTTTATTATAATGTTATAAAAAGTTCACAAAGATTTTAAAATTAGGAAATAAGATTCTTTTAATTCATTCTGATAGATATTACGCAGAAACAAAACCATCCTTCAACAAACAATGGCATCTGAAATAAGCAAGACTGACCTGGGCTCACAATTTTTGTTTTGCCTCTTAATAATTTCATGATTATAAGCAAGTCATTTCCTTTAAGAATGAAATTTGTGCATGCATGTGATGGAGTGTAATGAGAAACAAAGTCAAGGTTCATTTCCTCTCATCTGGACACCAACTGCTCTAGCCCAACATGCTTTTCAGACCTCACTTTGCATATACACTGGAGGGGGACCTGTGTTACAAAACAGGTAATTAAATGAGGTCTATTTCTTTTCTTTTTGTTCCTCTAGTCTACTTATCTATCCTTGAATCAATACCATAATCTTAGTTACCATAGTTTTATAGGCTTTGGCATTTGGCAGTATTAACTTCCCTAAGTTTGTTCAAGATTTTGACTATTTTTGGTTCTACTTTTCCACTTACATATTTTAATTACTTTCGTTAATGGTATTAGGGATTGAACACTGGGGTGCTCAACCCCTCAGCTACAATTCCCCAGCCTATTAATTTTTTATTTTGAGAGAAGGTCTTGGCTTAAAAAAGGCTATCCTTGAACTTGCACTCCTCCTGCCTCAGCCTCTGTAGTAACTGGATTATAGGCATATGCTACCATGCCCAACTTCCACTTAGGTTTTTAAAATCGGCTTTTTTTTTTTAAATACCTAAAAAAATTTTGAGGTAGTACTAAATATATATATATTGACTAGAAGAAATCTGGAACCTTTATAACACCAGTCTTTCAACCCATATACACGGCGAGTCCTTCTATTTAAGTCTTCTTAAAGTTTACAATGTAAAGAATTTGCCCTTCTTCAGCAGGATGTATTCCTAGGTATATCACAAGGAAATAATCTTTTTTTTTTTTTTTTAATTTAAGGAAACAATCTTATATGAATATATTCTCTACAAATAAGATATAATTTTCCATGTCATCTCATGACACATGCTGCTTTCATTTTAAAAAGTTACTTGCTAAGGCTACAAGTTTCCCATGAAGCAAATCCACTTATATTTTAATGGAGTTACTTCTTGGTCCTGTGTTAGCTTGGTGTATATTTTAAGTACAGAGCAACGATATAAACTTGTCTGTGAATTGTTGTAGACTAAATTTAAAAAAAAAATTAGTCCTTAGTAGTAACTACAAGTTATTTCAGTAAGCCAAAAATTTTTAACATAAACCTGTATTTAAGCATCACTTTTTTTTGGTGGTGCTGGGGATTGAACCCAGGGTCTTGTGCATGTGAGGCAAGCACTCTACCAATTGAGCTATATCCTCAGCCCTAAGTATCACATTATTGAAGACTCATATAATCAAATTCACATGAATTTGTACCTAAGATGTTATAAAATGTAAAATCTTGCAAAAGTTGACAAAGATGGTAAACCACAAAGTTAAAATTTCCCATGTAAGTATATAGATTTATTTGGCACTTTAGTAGAAGTATTAAAGTTGAGAAGATGAAATGTAAGTGTGAAGTAAACAATAAAATGACAGTTAGTGATAAACAGAATTAAGGTCAAAAAAATTCAAGAAAAAGCACCAATGTACAAAATATATATTGGAGGCAGCATTTCAAAGCACACATAAAAGGAGATTACACTTTCTTATTTTCTACCTCTCATCACATAAGCTACACCCTTCTCTATTTAAAATATGCAGTGGTACACAGAGTTCAGGTTAATGGAAGACAGGAAGAAAGGGGAAAAAACATTAGGGAGATGTTGGGGGACAAAGTCAAAGACTCATAGGAATACATGGGATTCTGGAATTTCAGGCTAAAGAGCAAGTGAGGCACTTGTAAATTGTAAAGTTGTATGCAAATTATGATTCTTTTCATTTGGTGTCTTTTCATGTGATAATCTTCTGTATTATGAAAAGTGTAACTCTGGGTGGGCATTTCATGCCAACAAAGTGCACAAAATCACTGTGACAAGCAAAAGCTGTTGCTACACAATTCCCAACTATTTACTTCCTTTTGACATCTATACAACAGGTGATCCCTCACTCTAAATGTCTAGAACTAGAAATGTTTCATAGGACTAGAAATATTTCAGATTTTTGAGTTTTAATATTTTGGAATATTTGTACAGAATTTACTATTTGAGCATCCCTAATCTGAAAACTTGAATGAAATACTCCAATATCAGAAAATGTTCAAGGGTCACTTCTGTGCTCAAAACATGATTGTGATGCCAGATTACAGGGTTAGCCCAAGTATTTTCTAGTCTTAAATCTGTGATTACCTTAACTAAATTACTGGGGACAACATTCTCACACACTGAACCAAAGAGTCACAGATAATGTGATTAAATGGCAACAAAACCCACAAAGGTAAAAAGTAATCACTGTTACTCACTGGCATAAAACCAATCACCATAAACTCCTCCTTTCAAATAATCCAATTTCTTCACAACATATTTTGTACTCATCAATAAATAAATGACTGTTAGATCTATCAAGGAATTGCAGCAGTGTTTTAATCTGTGAGAACCTATAAACAATATTCTGTTAAAATCTGGATGTGCTACTCTACAGCCAATCCCTGAGTTGCCTGTTTCAGATGAACAAATACCTGGACTTTAAAGGTGCTTAGATAAGAACTTTTACATAAATCTCTAGAACTGAACTGAAAAGCACACCTATAAGTCTAATAATCTTATACATACTTTAACAAGTAAGAGAAAGCATAATTTATGCCACATGATGATAAATGGTTTCTGAGAGGCTGATTAGAATACAGTACCTATAGGCTTGGTAAAAAATTGTTCCATTCCTTATAGAATAGCATAAAAGAAAAAATGAGGATAATATCAGGAGCCAGAACTGTGTGCTAGCCTCAATCCTGTCATTTACTGGTTTGAGCAATTCCCTTAGGATTTGATCTTTAATGGACCTATCACTGAGCCAGCCTATGCCTACAACTAGGATGAAATGAAATGAATATGAAGGTGCTTCAGAAAACTACCATATGCTCTGGAGTTACAGGGAACCTGACTTGAAGGACAACAATTATTTTCAGTGAAAGGTTCAAAATAATTTATATTGTTTTTTGCTTTCATTAACAACCATACATGAAACAGAAAAATGGCACATGGCCTTAAAACCAAGTTGGGCACACTTTAATTCTTAAACATTTCATCTAAGAGGAACAGCTAAATAAATCTGCCAAAGGCCAGCAACAAATAACAAATTTTTAACAGAAAAAGTGATACTAAGAGTTAATAACATGCTATTATTTTTTAAATATTTTTTAAAATATTTTTTAGTTGTCAATGGACCTTTATTTTATTCATTTATTTTTATGTGGTGCTGAGAATTGAACCCAGTGCCTTACGCATGCTAGGCAAGCGCTCTACCACTGAGCCACATCCCAGCCCCAACATGCTATTTTTAATATAAAATTTTCTAATTAGGTTTAAAGACAGGTTATGAAATTTTCCAATCTGTAGCAAATTAACACACTCCTACTTATTAATCTTCAGAACTGATAGTGACCTTTCAATAAACTAATTTCACTGAATTCAAAACTTCACATTATACTTTTATATATCTTTTTATTAAGGGAAAAAAGCCAGTTGAAAAACATATATAAGGGAAAAAAGCCACTAGTCTCCCAAAACCTAAGTTAAACAATAAAATTCAGAATGCTACTTTGTATGTAAAAAGTTCCATATCAATCTAATTACTATGAGCACAAAAATCAGGCAAATCAGAAATCACCAATTATATAAAGAAGAAAAAGAAAGGACACAGGTGGAATTAGCTGGCTAGCTCCAGGCAGATTAAAAAAAAAATACTGGAAATACTCAATATTCTTCTTAAGTACAGATATTCCTTGACTTATGATGGGGTTATATCCCAACAAACCAATCATAAGCTGCAAATATTAAGTCCACAATGCACTAGAACACACATAACCTACTGAACATCCTAGCTTAGCCTAGCCTGTGTTCAGTGTACTCAGAACACTAACAGTGGCCTGCATCTGGGCAAAATCAACTAACAAAGCTGACTTCATAATTAAGTATTGAATATCTCATGTAATTTATTGAATACTGTACTGAAAGTGAAAAACAGAATGGAAGTACGGGTAGGCATACTTTTGCACTGCTAAAGTCAAAGGAAGAATGATTAATAAAACAACCTCAGGCAGAAGACTTCTCAATCTTGTGTGTTCAATATAATGTGAGAAGAAAACAATTCATTTAATATTGAATGCTAAACCTGAAGCCCAGAATTTTACACTGCCTTTTGCATTTCAGGTTAAACCACTGAAGTTCTTTACTGACCTCCAGTAACTTAAGTGGTGTTTTTAAAAAAGTAGTCAACATGGGAGCCAACAAGAAGGGGCTCAATTGGCTGAAGTTGGCATAATTTTAGGGTGTTTCTCACAACACAGTGGACTAAAACCATTATCTACCCAAACTATTAATTTGTAAATAACAATAAAAACCCATGTGTCATCTTTAGAGATTGCTAGAACATCAACTATTATTCTCAAAGTTAGAAAATAACAAAAAAAAAAAAAAGAGAAAACAAACATTATCCTGAGTCCTGTACAAACTGTCTTTTAGGTTAACCTCATAACTGATGAGGGAATTTTTTTCTTGATAAAAATTTGTAGAAAATAAGTGCATTAAGGAATGACAAAATTAAGAGTGTAACCATTTTGCAAGCTCTGAAGAAATATTTAGGTAATGATCAGAGGTTGCTGAAATGATCAAAAGATCTGGCTGGCAATTTCACAATGGAGACAACCAAATGTGTCTCTTGATACAAGAGAACGCACACAGAACCACATCTTGCCAAAATAAATCAACCAACCATCTGACCAAGTCTCTAGATCAAATCTCATTTACAGAAAATACAGACCGACACGCACA